>NNCF01126407.1:1579842-1709700 GCA_002313205.1 Laupala kohalensis | reverse complement strand
GATATGGCGCTGGTGGTGGAAAAGGGTTTCCGAAAATCGTGTTAATCGTCAGAGAGAATGTTATTTTTTATAAAAAATCTAGAACACGATTATAGTAACGTTTTTCTAGGATTTTTGAGAAAGTGGGTATTAGAGAAATTGGTCGATAATTTCCAACATTGAGTTTGTTTCCTTTCTTCAGTAAAGGTTTCACTTTAGATCTCTTAAATATCTTACACCCCTTCTGATAAAGCACCATTAAAAATATTTATGAGTGGTTATAATATAACGGAGACGAAAATTTAACAATAAACTCGGGTATATCATCAGTGCCTGTTGAAAATTTGTTTTTTAATCAAATGATGATTCTCATGATTTCACTGACGTTACTTTCGGAAGTGAACATAGAATAGGGCATGTGGGTTTGGAGGACTTTGACTTTGAGATATTGAATTCGTTATTTTACCAAATTCTGAGAAATAAGAATTAAACAAATTTGCGATGTCCTGTGGACTTAATTTGATTTTGCCATCGTTTAGTAGCGAAATGCTTTTTATGCGATTTTCAGGTGGAGTGCAATTTTTAACAATATTCCACATAGTTTTGGTCCGGTTGTTCGATTTTAGTATCTGCCTGTCATTTACCATAACTTTAGCTGCATATACTACTTTACGGGGAATAGTCTTATATTTACGGAAATGTCTAGAACTGTCTAGAAAACCTGTAAAGGATTTTATACAGTTTTAGTTTATCTTTAATAGTAAATACAAGGTGATCGTTGTATCCGCGTAAAATACTTCAGAGGACTTGGAGTGCGTCCCGTTACTGTTGTAATGGGCACGACTGCTCGCGTCCGTGGCATACCTTAAGGTACACATGCTCCCTGGGTGGTGCCAAAGAGCAGTATCTTTGGGTAAACCTCGGAGATCGGTGTCCAAATTTCCTTCAGACTCCTGGCCATTTTGAAAAGCGTACCTGCCTTATGCATAATGCATAACCGGCAAAATGGTTCCTATCGGAACCACAATGTAAGACTCGGACCTTCAGTTCGAATATGTCAACTGAAAATCGAAGGGATAAGCAATGCTAACGGTGAATGCCAGTCAAAAACTCCTGAGGAAACCAGATCGACATAGCTTTGATTCAAGAGACCCACACTGCTAACGAACAAAAATATAAGACAGAGGCAAGGTGCCACGCTATACAATAATTGGTGCTCTCTTCATCACACATACAATATTGCAACATACGTCAGAAATAATCTGAAGGGAGTTCATCTTCTAACTTCATGTACAAAAACAACATACATATTATTGTAATATCTTTCGCACGACCAAAAATAGTAAACATATACAAACCTCCTCTAGTAAACTGGACTGATAAAATACTTCTCGATCTTCCACAACCCACAATATATGCAGGTGATTTTAACCATCAAAATTGGAAATATGCAAACATTGATGATAACGGCACATTTCTTATAAACTGGTCTGAAGCAAAAAACCGTTACTTGGTGTTTGACGCAAAAGACCTATCATCTTTCAAATCTGCTAGATCTGACACAGAATCAAACCCGGGCCTCTGATTCGTTTCGATTGACTCAAAAAACTCTCCTCTCTCTGTAACCCGCACTGTACTTGGTCACTTTCCACGTTCCCAACACCGCCTTATTCAAATAAACATTGGCCTGCAAATACCTACTGTTGACTCGCATCCTAAACCAAGATGGAATTTCGCGAAGGAAAATTGGCTCAAGTTCTCCCTGGATATGGAACAGGTAATCCGATGGATTCCTCCTGAACCCGCCTGGTGCAACAAGCATACATTTTTCATCTCTTGTTTAGCGCGTCAAAAATTGGCGCGAAAAAGAAGCTTTCCCTCTATTCCCTTTGATATGATAAATTAAAAGTCGTTTCTATGTTGCTCATTTTTTTTTTTAATTATTGGTATTAGAAAGCTTTTTCGGCTGCATAGCAACCATCGTCAGTAACATGTTACTGACGATGGTTGCTATGCAGCCGAAAAAGCTTTCTAATACCAATAATTAAAAAAAAAAATGAGCAACATAGAAACGACTTTTAATTTATCATGCTTTGATAATGTTGCTAAAGCACCACAATTACCAAGTCTATTCCCTTTGTCCGATGAACAGAACAGAACAGCTTCTGCGTCGGAAGTGAGCGCTTCATAATAACTAGGGCATCATGTCCCCAAAAATGTTTCTCTCAATATGCGTGTGTAAGCCAAGGGCTATGTGAGCAATTTCTAAAGCCACAATATACAAGCCAATGGATCATGATGAAAATGTTAATCACAGTAAATGAACGTGTGCGGAACAATTGAACATTTTTTCAAGGTGCATCCGCAGTGATCCAACCACCAGGACATCATGTTCCCACGGAACGTAACTATTAAAATCATTTACTTATTGGCCAATAAGCTACAAAGATCTTATAAACTGCTATAAAAGGGAATCCTTGAGGACTAAAAATGTTAAATGTTTAATTATTAAGATTATTGGAAGGGTTGTTGCAGAGCGTATAATATCATCATTTATTTATGTATTGTGTTAGCTATTAAGGAATTTTGGTGGGGATTGAAATTGTTTACAGATATTACATTCAGGGTTTTATATGTATGTGCATCAGAGCGTATGTCACTCTTTATTTATGTATTGTGTTAGCTATTAAGGAATTTTGGTGGGGTTTGAAATTGTTACAGATATTACATTCGGGGTTATATGTTTGTGCATAAATTGTGGTCTAAATTAAATCATGGTAATCCATGTGGTCCTCCGGTGTGCTTTGTTTTATTTCTGAACTGATGTTGGAAATCAGAAACCGGTCCACTATCCACAGCCACCAGGGAGTTTGTGGTGTAGCTCTAAAACCACCGCCCATTGCCAGTGTTTTGTGGGAGCCGTAATTGCTACAGCGAAGAAAAACCTTTCATGAGGTGTTAGAAGAACATACATCCCCGGATGGCATAAAAACAAAGAGATCCTGTGTAAAGATTATATCAAGAGTGGTAAATCGGAGATAGCCGATGAACTGATACGTAACCTAGATGATGCGTCTTGCATGAGAAATGGAAAACCATTTTACAGACAATGGATTACAAACACCCCAGTCGTAAAGCTTTGAGCTTACTAAGGAAGCTTGGTACAGCTTCTCCAGCCATAAAAACTGAACCATTAGTGACTGCAAACCAAATAGCCGACCACCTAATAAGAACTAACCGCGGTAGATCACACAAAATAAAAATCAAGAAAAGACTTGCAGAATTAAAGAAAAAATTCAGCTCTTTAACGTCAGATTTAAACAACCCATTCACTGAAGAAGTGGCTGCAGCCCTTAAACAACTTAAACCAGGAAAGGCTCCAGGTTTCGACGGTTTTCATAATGACTTCCTAATACACTGCGGCAAAAACACAATAAAATGGCTTACAAAATTCTGTTTCAATATACAGCTGACCAAGAAGATGCCTCATCAAATGAGCATTTGCAAAGTTAAAGCATTATTAAAACCTAGTAAATCCAACGAGAACCCAAGTAATTACAGACCAATTGCACTTCTAAGCAGTTGCTACAAACTACTCTGCCATCTCATATACGCCAGAAGTAGTCCTCAAATCCAAAAGGAACTACCCATAGAACAAGCTGGTTTCAGACACCAACGCAGCTGCGAAGAACAAGTTCTTTCCCTGACCTCCTACATAGAAAGTGGATTTGAAAAGCGGGATAAAACTGGCGCTGTTTTCGTATACTTAACGGCAGCATTTGATGTGTGGCGAAAAGGCATACTCTACAAACTACTAAATATCATAAAATGTCCTGATACAGTTGCTTTAGTAAATTGTCTACTAACAAACAGGCTACTACAAGTAATCTTCGGTGACACGAAAAGTTCAAAAAGAAAGCTAAACAATGGCCTCCCTCAAGGATCCGTCCTCACCCCTCTATTGTTTAATGCCTATATATCTGACATATCCGAGCAGAAAATAGACCTCGCAGCATCTGGGTCGCATTGAATCGAGTGCAAACGCTCAGCGGTAGGTGCGCCGACTCACTCCATAGGTGGGGTATGCGTGAGACTCCGCAGTGACTGTGGTGAGGTGAAACAGACTATGACCCACATCATCTCTGATTGTTCTCTCAGAAGATTTGCGGGAAATATGAATGACTTTGTAAGTGCTACGATGGAGGCTGTGGGTTGGCTTAAAGATTTAGACATTAAATTGTAATATGCAATTTGTGATATGCCATCATAGGCCCGCTGTATTTTTACGTGAGTTTTGTGTATTTCATGCAAGTTGAAGTATTTTGTTTTATTATCTATGCAGCCATACGCTAAATAAAAAACTTCAGAGGAATGCGAGATTTTTTTAATGACTATAATCTGATCTATCAATGTTTGTGATGATTTGGAGAGGCGAGTGGGGCCGTTTATGGTAGTTACAATGTTGAAGGAGTTGATAAGATTGACGATTCGATTTATGGGTGATTGAGCGGAATCAGACGCACTCAAGAAATCAATGTTGATATTGCCTCATATAACGATAGATTTTGTGGTTATGCGTGTAATACGTTTTAAAATAATTCCAAAATCTCCAAAAAATTGTCAATTGTTTGAGGCGGCCTATAAATACATAAAACAATATCTCTGTCGGTCAAATTAATTACAGAAAATTCGAACACGCTATCAACGCAGACGTTCTCGTCGTCTGACAATTAAGAAGATAAAATATCATTACGAACGTAGATACACGTACCTCCGTGCGGACGTTTTTCTTTAAAATTTTGTCGACACCAAGAACTTGCAAAATAATAATTAGATCATTGATGTTGTTAGTTGAAAGCCAATGTTCTGTGAGACAGCAAATGGAATGGATTTTCCTGTACAAGAATTTCAATTTGTTTGAAAAGGATTGGACATTATTATGATATATAATTATTTTATTTACGGAAAGATTTTGTGATTCACGAGAAATGGAATTGAAGCTGGATTGTGAAGGAGAACATGAATTTAGTACAGCTTCTATTCCAGGATCAAGCTCGCATTCTGCACCCGAATGCGATTGTCACCTTCGAGTACCGCATCGTACTCTTGAGCGCAAGTTGTAACTGTGTATGGGAGCGTAAGGAGATGTGGATATAAGAATACATGAGGGCGAGGGAGATGAGGAAGGAGGAGACGAAAGATCGGGGACAGCGGTAAATGGGTGTGGAAATAGGAGAAGAGAAGGGAGGAGGTGGAGATGAGATAGGAGCAGAGGAAGGCGGAGAAGGTTGAAGAGGAGGTGTAGAAGTGAGTGATGGTGTGAGGTCAGATGTGAAGCTAGGAGAGAACCGATGTTATGTTTCCCAGACGGTCTTAGGAGCAAACCGTGCTGGTAAAGACCTTGGCAGTCAGGTGTGTTTGCAAATCAAAAATGTGATTTTTGTGTCTGCTAGGTAATGTTTTAGGGAGATGTTTGCGAGGTTAATTTCGTGATTTATTTGCGGAAATTTGAAGGGAGGGGGACGTCTAGAGAGTACTATGTTTGTGTGATGAGAGGTCGTTTATTGGTTTTGTACATGATCAGAAGGGTAGAAATGACTTCCCAAGTTAAAATCATTCTGCCCACCTATGATAACTGTGTCACGCTTGGCGAGAGCCTTTGTGAAGGTGTCTCGAATAACTTCAGCCAAATGAATGTGATTGGGAGGATTAGGTAAGGGAGGAAACTGGGGCATGTCATCTAACTCACTAAATCTATTTTGAGTGTTGGGTGGTGCAGGTGTCTTTGGTCGAACCGGGTGATAGCAGTTGGAAGGACGGCGAGAATTCCTAACTGTTGTCCAACCGCCGATCGTGTCTTATTGACTTCTTCCTGCGCTCTGATCCGTGTGACAATACGCCTACTGATCAACATGGAATGCGTTGAGGAATACGATAGTGTCCATTGTTGTGAGTTGGTTAGCAACTTAACAAAAGCAAATGAGAATACAAAAAACCTGACAACTAATAGTGAATGAAGGATATTAGTATAACAAATTTATAACTACGGAAGTTTGCAAATTAAATATTAATTAAACAAATAAACTGACAACTAAAATGAGAAAAATAATTATATTGGCCGACAA
This sequence comes from Laupala kohalensis, assembly GCA_002313205.1. NCBI lineage: Eukaryota > Metazoa > Arthropoda > Insecta > Orthoptera > Trigonidiidae > Laupala > Laupala kohalensis. The sequence continues at coordinate 1,703,596 of NNCF01126407.1, read as the reverse complement.
CTGCAGGTAAATTAATTCGACAATAACTAATGCAACAATTTGTTTGAGTGTAATGAATAACTACAACAAAAATCAAGAAAACTAATGGTAAAGTGTTGGAATAATTCTATTTATGGCATCGAAACTTGAGCACTGCAATAGTGGAGTAGGGTTTCTTTAAAAATTGTGATGAAATAGTTTACATACTAGAAAATCTAAAAGAACCTTAATAATTAATTTAATGCACAAAGAAACTAAAGTAATAATTCCGTTTGTACTTATGCTAATTCAGATGTCAATACAGAGATATCAATATTCAATACTCAGATCATATAACAATGTGATACGCCTATAAAATTACCACATTGGAAACATAATTAAGTAAATTTTACTGTCAAAAAAGCACTTGAAAACTGTATATGACTATAGGTAAGGCAATAAATAAACTAATAATAGGTTCTCATTGTCAACATTGTCCAATACCATGGGATGCCATTGTCTACATCAGGGATCGGCAACCTATGACCCGAGGGTCACCGAGTGACCCATTTGATAATTTCAAGTGACCCACTTAAGTTTCGAAAATAAAATATAATCTATAAAAATAAATTATAAAACAAACATGAAACAAACATTTTGAGAATTAAAAAAATTGAAAATAGATACTAAGAACAACATTTTAGTTCGATTACCATAGATCTTGTACACATAAGTGTTTATGTATATAAGATCCATGTCAAAAATATCTCTGACCCAAACGTCTCTTTAATACTCACATTTTGGTTGATTTTGACCCGCGGCCAAAAAAGGTTCCCAACCCCTGGTCTACACTATTGTTAAATCTTTTTGGAAACTCTTTGCATTGTCTTCTGTTCACACCCAGGTTCACTTCTTTTTTTTTTTACTGTGGGGTTTTAGGGCTTGTCAATGTCAAGGACTTTAGAACCCTTACCAAGGTTCAATTTTCTTTTCATATTGAATAAAATCTGCAAAATACCATGCAAGTAAATTTAAATACAGGAGTTAAAATATGCACAGTGCTATTCTTAAAATATTTGTGTCTTTATACCTAATACAAGTACATTTGTTTATACAATTGTGAAGAGAAAAGGTAACTATAAATGTAATGAAATAAGTGAAGAGAATTTCTAATAGTGCCATCGTAAGGGAAATATTATTTTTATAAAATTACTAAAAAATTAATATTGATGCAGAACTGGAGAGGGAAATTGTGTTGGTGCATTGGGTATATAAGAGGTGGTTGCAGAGGAATGAGAAAGAGGCAAGAATAGAGGAATCCTTCAGTCATGGTCTTCCACATGACCCCTGAGCCTCGAATTACTGTTCAGTAAAAAAAATCCATAATGATTAAAGAACCAAATTGAATTCTAAAATTACTGAGAAGTTTCATTAATATAGCTTCAGATAAATGAATCACAAATCATGAAATGCAGGATAATGAAGACAATTGGCAATATGGTAAAATGATCTCAACAATGTTAATTTAATGCTGTTATCATAATTTTTTAAAGAATGAACTAGCTAAAATTTTCAATCCATAAAAATGCTCTTCAGTATTTTCTCCAATATATATTTTTTATGTTTTTCAGTTTTCTTGTGGAACCTGAAGATTTCATGTTTACTGGTCACAAAAATTCAAATTTGTTTTTTTAAATATTATGATGACTGGTTTTTCATTTTGAGGACATTTAAAGATTTTAGTAAAACAGTTAATAAGTGGCAGTAACTTCTAAAGTTATAAAATTTAATTATATTATGGATACTGAGTTTATTTATCAGCAGTCATTCAGCCAAGATTTTGACCTTCACCAGATGTTCACATAAATAGGGGAGCATCCTAGCAATATTGCATAAAGTTATCAAACTTTATATTCATGTTATTCAGGCAACCACCTTTCACATTATTTGCTCCAGTCAGTCTTTAAAGAAGGTCGTTTAATTTTGTAACTTGATAAGACAATAATGATAGGTATAACCTAAGTAACACAAACATTTAAATTTTTTGACAAAAAAAGAAATTCATCCAAAATAGAAAATCATGTAAAAACGGCTTAAACAAAGAATCCTATTTGTAATGAAACTAACTGTCACAGTTTATTGCTGACCTTTCATATCAATTAAAACTAGCACAGCAATTTCTTCTCAGAAGTAAATTGGAATACCATGGTCTATAGCTCTCTCCAAATAAGAAATCTTTGATATTCCATGAAAATATGACAGGTGTCAATTAATAAATCACATGTTTCAGCATTGGAAAATTTATTTTCCTTTTTTGGGCATAATTTTTACAACATTTGTCAACTACAGGAACTATGATTGTCAAGAAGAAGGGAACATCAAATACTAAACTTGCATCAGCTTACACATTATTGCAAAGAAACTGTGGTTATACTTAGAAATTAAGGATAGCTAAAATTTCTACTTTTATACAAAGGTCAACTGATAATTGAGACTTAACAATAAATAGAGCAAATCCAATTTACAAGTGATGCAATACTGAATACCACAATTTCTATTAGAAGAACAGACACATTAATACGTTTCACTAGAAAGTGGTCATTTAAGGGTTCTTACTCTAATTCTTATGTAAACTACACACAGACACATATTGTCTATCTGGAAATATTGAATATTGAAAATCATTGGATATGTTCTTATTAATTTTTTCTATTATATCACAGGATACAAATGTATTATCATGTAGGCCCGAATCAATTCTGCAAACTTGTAATATTGCAGCCAGCACTTTTGAGGCAGAATAAAAGAATCAAAAAATAAATAAAGAACAATGGTGACAGAAATACAAATATACAGATTACATATGCTATTTGTTTAACTCCATACATACAAAGTTCTGTCTTACAGGAAATATATTTTACAAGAGAACCTAATTCATTCCTCACTATCATATATTTTTATCACAAACCATGAGACTGATTTTATGAGAGTAAAGCGCCACTTTGATTTATCAGTGTACTTGCAAAAAAGACACCAAAACATCAATAATCAATTACTTTCACATGTTACAAATAGGAAAAGATAACACACAAGAGAAAACAATAGTACTTTTGGGAGAAGTGAAGAATCTTATTGGTAGAGAAAAGTCTCAAAGCTATATACATTTATTTCCATTTGGCACAATTTTACTTCAGAATCCCAGGAAGTCATGGATAAAGAGAGTCAGAAAATACTATCAAGTTCAAACCATCAAAGTAAGGAGTAAGAGCAGTAGTTCAATAACAATTACGTGTATCTAAATTTATGCAAATGAGAAACAATAAATAGGTAAGAGATGGATTTCACTTCAGTCAAGACAAGGCCATTTATATCACATCATAAAAGATGATATCAAATATTTTGATTACCATACAAGTTAAAGAATCATATTATTTTAACTTCTCCTAAAATTATCATTAATTGAAAGCCAAAGCCTTTCAGTCAGTAGAGGTCTTGGCAGTAAAAAATCACTCTAAGTTAATCAGCTATACTACTGATAGTAGCGATTTTTCATTTTAAAGTAACTGCATATGAAAACAGCATATGCAGTACAATATTTCACTACCAGTTGAAGATACAAGTATTACAAGTCTATTATATTGCTTTTACTCACAATGTAGATTTGACATTTTTTTAATATTTCACTAATCATTTTGTCAAAATTTGTTCAATATTTCATTTTAAAACCTCCAAACAAAGTATTTAATAGGAGCAAATAAATCATACAACTGTATGAAGAGTTTCGAGAAGCCTTACATTCCTTCGAACAGTGCATGTTCACACAATATCAAGACCATAGGCATAGCCAAGAAAACATGGGGAGATTGAAGAGTTGAATCAACTGCAATATATGGGATGAAAACGTTCACAGATAACTGGATATGAGATTCAATTAAAAATTCATTGGTGAAGTGTTAATGGGAGTACAATACATAAAAATATAACATTGTCTATACTAGCTATTTATTAAAAAAAGTACTTTTGCCAACTCATTGCAACATCAGTTCATGTAACTCAGTATAGACATTTGACCAAATTTCATGCAACAAGAACTGACAATTCTAATGAGACTCAAGAGACTACTCTTCTAGAAATAAATAGCTAGGACAATTAAATGTACTTTTATATATCAAGATAGGATTCAGCATGCAGAGGAATCAAAGGATTTCATAGAGGAATTGGTAGACCCAAAGGATGAATTTTGGACCACACCACTTATCAAGAGTATTATTTGAATCAGAGGCACCCAGGATAGTAGGATTCACTGATTCCTCCCCTCTATTTCCTTGTCAAATCCCACTTCTTCCAATACAGTTTCCTAAAATGAAAAAGTCCCAAATTTTAAATAAATAAAATAATTAAATATATTCATAAAAAAAGAAGAAAATAAAAAACCAATTTAAAAAAAGATTTAAAAAAATATATTACTGTGCTACTTAAAAATAAAATTATGCTTTTGGTGTCCCAATGACAGATTTTCTCATCTTCTCACAACTGGCATGTATGAAATTAAAGAAACACGTGTGGTGCAATAATTTGCCACAACAACCAGTCCTTTAAAATGAAGAGTAAAATTTTAAAGAATAGGTGGAATGGTTGCTTCAGATGCAAGACAAATCATCAAATATTATATATTTTATAAAATTATAATGAAAATATCTAAAGTAAATTATATTATACTAAAAATATTTATTATAATATATAATATCAAACTGAAGTTCCCCTATTATTGGTAAATGGTTTGTTTACAATATAGATATTATGTAGTTGATTTTTTACGTGAACAAGTTGAAGGATAATATTAAGTTTTGAATTCTTGTTTCAATACTGAAAAATAAAATAAATAGAAAACTCAAACTCCTCATCATTTTTTCCCAATTCTACTTGAAATGTTTGGTGTAATCAATGCTTGCTCCTACAACTTAGATCAAATATTTTTCTTTATTCACAGTAAAACTTGAAAATGGTTGTATCATTGATTTAACATTTCATTTGTGTGTATTTCTTACTGATTTTATTCTTTTATTCAGATTCCTGCTTAGCTATTTTGAAATATTTTACTCTGCAAATACTCATCCATTGAATTACTTGTAACCCATGGCTGACACAGCCTTTCTCCTTTTTGGAGGATTTGAAGCTAAACCACCAGAAGATAACTGGGGACATGGAAATTTTTGTAAAAAATTATTTTGAGGCAAATTATGATTCAGTATGAATATTTTCACTAACCAACACAAAAATGTGGTCTACTTAAAAATATACCAATCCAACAAAAATTGAAAAATAGTCACTAGAAAAATATAACTAACTTGTCCTATTGTTTCCAGCTCAGAGGAAGGCCCTCACAATTATGAATAACAGTTGACAGTTTGTTGTGGAAAAATAATTTTCGATAGTATTGTCGGAACTTGTTAAATGACAGTGCCTGAAGAAAGTTAAGATTTTTTTTGTTATATAAAAATCTGAACATTATTTCAATTTGGTCACATTCATTTATTCTTGAAGTATCTTATATATGTTTTACCAGCTTCTCCAGCTTCTAAGTAAGATAGACCAACAAAATTTGTATACTGAGAAGTATACAAAATAATTACTGAGAAGAATTTAAAAAAAGTCTATTAAATGTGAAAAATTAATTATTAGATATTGCATTTCAGTGTGAGTGGGAGAAGGAGGTGTGTTTCACCACTCCTCTGGATTCACCAGTTACTTCACAAGTGTCATCCAAACAACCATTCTACCTTTATTATAAAATATAGCTGATTTTAATTGGGAATGGAATATACTATTTGTAATAGGCATTGTTTGTTTTCAGCAGAAAAACAAAATTAAGCAGGAAATTTTGGTTTTATTACTGAAAGGATTAAAGTATGAAAGTAAGGATGAAAACCTAATAAAATGACTTGACTACAAATAATTTCTAACTATAAAGAAAAATGGTGCTAACTGCCGTAAATATTTTGAAATGTCATAAAATACAAGTAGCAATTTACATGGGAACATTCCCTAAATATATAATCAAATTGAAGATGTTGATTCAGTCTTTACCTTTAAAATAATGAAACATTCAAATAACTGAAAACTGAGAAATACAGTAAATCTGGTAAGAAAATTAGTGTATGAAACTTAAACCCATAGTTTTATATTGCTCACATTAAAGGTGCATAAAAATGCCTATCTCTAATTTTTTTTATAGAAATACTAAGAGAGCAACTCAGCTTCAGAATAGAGTAAGATATACCAAAAACATAATCTGCAATTATTTTGAAGTATGTGAAGGACATTAACTTTCTTTCTATATTAAAATGTTATAAAGCAAATGAAATTGATAAAGAAATCATCTTTATGTCAGTGTCAAAGATAATTATATACAGTAAGCAATAGAGTGGATATCACTCAAATTGGTGGACACCTGATTTCTTCTTTGTTTTGGAGAATCCATACATAATGGAAAATTTATTTAAAAAATTAAATAGGAAATGGTCCCTTATGATTCAACACAACAACCATACCACAAGCATCTGAAAATCCTGCCCGAGATAACAGATTATCTATTTTTTTCCCTATGAATCAACTATACAGCAACTATAGATCAGTCAAATTTCATGGCAAACACCATTATATCTGTTTATAGGCTATGTGATCAATTACATTGTCAGAAAATACAATTAAGAGTTTTGATACAAAAGTGAGCAGCACATCTGAAAGACCATGTAGAGTGGGGTTGTTAGTATTGAAGAAAAAGATAGAAAAGGAAGAGACATTAAGTCATCAACTTTTCTTTTACATAAAAAATGAGTAGCATAATTTTTTATCTAATTCATTTGTTCTTATTTATTATAGGCGCTTTAACTCTTTCCTTTTCTGCAACAAGAGCTATCAACAAAACTCTCACACTATTCTACAAATACACATCGTTTTGATCACTAAAGCAGCACATTTGAGTAATCTTGAACTTTAAAGAAGTCATTTACCTGATTAGGACTACTGTCACTGATTCAGATGGTTCATCTGAATTTTTTGAACCACTGGCTTGTTTTTAATATAATAATCAAATCATAAACTCTTGCCAGCGTTCGTGTCTAATTGCACATCACTTTTTTCAAAACGCATATGGAACATGCTCATCATCGTATAAGCAGTCGATAAGAATTGAATACCAATAATGTATCTGATCCCACCAAGACACAAGCGTCCAACGATGAAGGGTTCAAAACATGATCATTTTAAATGCCAATAACTCAAGAGTGGTGTTGAAGCCATCCACATTTGGATTTGCTGCGTTTACTCCTTCGCGTGCTTCTGCCGCTGGAGGCGCGACAGTCGTGAGTCGGGGGTGCTGCGGCTACGCGGGCGCGGGTGCACCACGGCTGAGCTGGTGGCAGCGGGAGCCTCCGAGTCCGAGACGGCGGCGGAGGCGGCAGGGGACGAGGAGGCGGGCGCTGGAGCAGCAGTGGCGGAAGGTGCCGTGGCGGGGGCAGAGGCAGGGGCCGAGCGCCTGCGCGCCCTGCCCGCCCGCCCCGCCGCCGCTCACAGCACCTCGCAACATCATGCGTACGACTGGTCGAGTGACACTGTCAGCTTGCTGCCTTTGTCTACCCAGTTGCGTAGCCGACCACGTAGTTCCTCCAGCGACTTGGACTTGGCCTTGTTGATGCGCTTGTACTTGACATCTTTGGGTTTGGTGACGGAGCGGTGGTTGCTCATGACGCGGTTGTACGTCGTCACGGGGTTGTGCAGGTCGCGTACTGGCGGAGTAGCATGCCGGTGCTGAGGCGCCTCATGTAGACGCTCGTAGCTGCCGTACAGCTCCTGAGGAAAATTGTGTGTCAGTGCTGACAGCATGGCATGCACGATAACAAGATCATGGATTGTCCAGAAATTTTACACCAAAAGAGCAACTGGCGAATGAAGAACGCAAGGCAAATCATAGTCATCTAAAATTACCCGATTTTTGTAGCGGTTCCATACTACAAACAAGAGGGGGACAGATTAAGTAAGAGAATTAGAGTGGGGGAGAGAGGGAGGAAAGAAGGAAAGAACTGACGAGACAAACTAACATCCTACCTCAGATTACAAGAGAGCACCACCTCAAGGTAGTCCAATGAAAAATAGTTCCAGGGCACAACTGAACAAATTAAATACTTACTTTTATGTTTGCTAACCAACTGATTAAACCTTCCCAGCAGAAGTTTGTAGAAAGAAACCACTTTCATGTTTTAAATGCAATAATTCTACTAAAAATCTGCACCCATTTCATTTATTGATAATTCATTACAAAAAACTAACAGATGATCCATACGACATACCGTAGACTAGATATGGATCTCCTAGTATGGTCTCCGATGTCCTGTGAGATCGGGAATGGAGAACGAAATGTTGCCTATACATTGTGCGAGCGGAATAATGGGTAGCGTGGGCTCTAANAAAAAAAAAAAAAAAAAAAAAAAAAAAAATGGGTAGCGGATACCTTTTCTTCCGCACCTTCCCAATCTGGATGATACAGTAGTGAGGTTGGGGGGTGAGTGATGATGAGAGAGAATCCCTAGAAAAGCTGTCGCAGATCCGCGTTGTCCACAACGATATATTCAACCACTCGGGTCGGTCGGGGTTTGAACCAGTTTCCAGAGATAGAAAAGTGTGCTGAAAGCAACGTATCTGGTCGCACTCCAAGGATCATACCGTACACTTATGTGTTATTATGTTGAACATGAAACATAAGTGACTGAACATCGCGGTTGAAAGGTACTGTCAGCTTTACAAATTTATATATTTCAGTAAAATGATAATCAAGCAGAAAAGTTGATAGAATCTTAGTTTTTGTATTAATAACCTGTTCACAAAATAATGTAAGTAAATATGTAATCCTTTCTACATATATAGAGAGCTTTTATTTCAAATAGGTTTGTCGCGAAATTAGAGGACACATTCTAATATAAACCGGACGGATTTTTTTCCAAAACAAAATTCGCTGTAATCGATTTATGGACAGAAATTGCCATTAGGTTTCCTGTACAAGCACACAACTTGTCCAGCCCTCACCAAGTGAAACGCATGATTAAACGCAAGCGCTTCGCTCATGCGCTCTAAGAGTGAATATTTATTCATTACAGTATTTATCTAAGTCTGGAGAACTCTACCTCTTTTGTCCAATTTTCTTTACTGGCATATCCCAAAATTTACTTATCGCAACCGCTTAATATGCTATAATTTTTTAATAATACCTTCTTATTATAAACGGGTCTTATTTATGCGAGTCACCAATCCTCTCAACAAAAACCATCTGTTCTCAATAAGCGCATTCATGTTAATGATTGGAAAGGATGGAAATTTGGTTGAGAATTGTGCATCCCTTGAGACTTCGATCGCCGCCAAGAGGGTTGTAGTAGTCGTCCCCCTGTCTCGTTACCTGCAGGCGCGTGCCACGCGCGGGGGCGGACGCACGCGCATCACCATTAGCATCGCCGATGGAGGCATCGCCAGTCCCGTCCCCATCGGCGTCCTCCTCCACGCTGTACACTGTCTCCAACACCTCGGGTCGTCGGAGTAGTCCATTGCAGCGGCGAAGAGATGCGAACTTGCTGGTCGGCTCCACAGCGTCGGACACGCTTCGTACCTGTGCATATGCAAGAGCGGTTGTAACAGTAGTTCCATTGCGTCTCATTTCGTAATTCACTAACACATCTGCCTTCTCGAACAATACGCACTGAATACATTCCCTCACAATAATGTCACTTAACACACACAAAAATTTCGACTTAAGGTGTGATAATTGATGACAAGGTCTCGAATCAAAGTAGGATCAGGGGCTACTTTTTCCCATGAATACATTGGTCATAGGTCAATTAATTTATACGTCATTAAAGTGGATTTATACGTCATTAAAGGGGATATATACCGCCCCGCGGATGGGTGCTGGGACACCTGATTGTGTTCACAAGGTCAGAAGGAGAAAGTAATCGATGGATACAATATTAAAGGAAAGAAGGGGATAAAATGTTGATAATGCGTGGCCATTCCTCACGCAGAATAATTAATGTTTTGACTCTCGTTGATGCGGGGAATTTCCATTAAGTCCAAGTGAAGAACAAATGGGCACACTTTTCATTAATGTTATATTCATCATAAATCGTTCAATTACGTTTAATAATTTAATTATTAAAACAGGATAAATTATCAATAGAAAGAGGATTGCTCACTTATTTTCTTGGGTGGGACCGACTCAGAATTTGTTTGGAGTACTCCAAGAAACATGAAATGAAAATGTCTTACCAAGAACATTCAAACAGAAAAACTGTGTTGAGTTCTTTTCAAATTGACAATTATACAAAAATTCGGATAAGTGCAGGAAAATAGAACTGGAGAATCATGTTTAAGTAAATAGTTAAGTCGATAATATTTCTGAAAAACTTTCTTTTCCCAAAAACTCGGAATATTTCGAAAAATGGAATTAACTACTCTTACCTTGAAACATTTTAATGCAAAATTGCCTCGATGTTTAGCAATAAACATATTCAGAGATTTACTTGTTATTATGATACGAAGTAAGGCGTGAAAGAATTATATATTCCCATGCTATTTTGGTATGATAGTTAAAATATATAAAGACAGAGAAAACATTGCTTTACCTATTGTAATAAATATTTGGTGAGGTAATACAACAAGAACGGATTAGAAAATAAGAATATCTCATAGGCGGAGAAGAGAAAAAAAGATACAAATAATAGGAGTAATACGTAACAATGAGTGAACTAAGTCCGACAAAATATAATACTGGGTTATCTATAATTAAATGTCATTCAACCATCGATCGTTCGATGAATTCATCCTTTACTTGTAATGTTGGTTAGTTATTCCTGTACTGCAGTAAATGAAACAGTTTTTCTGGAACATTACTATTATTCTTTTTCTTCCTTTTCTCATGTTTAACTGAATATTTAATTTCCGAGAAAGAGAATAAAATTCATAATTATTATTGTTGTTATTGTTACTATTATTATTATTATTATTAATGTCTTCCACATCTTGGAGTTGGATCTTTTCCACTTGATGAACGAACATTGCCAAGTTCAATCAAGCTCTTCTCTCGGAAATTTTCGCACTATATGGCATGTGTCAAGGATTACGGAAATCTGCATAGTGATCAGTGTCTTGGCTGCTTCTAGTATTTTCAAATGGCGTTTTGTGGATTTCGGAGTAATTCCAGTGGCTGAAAACACTATCAGCCGTACTAATAAAAGCTCGGCGTAACTTCGGTATTACAGGCTTACTCCGATAGTAGTTACTTCTAGCATAACGGTGATGTAAACAAGAAATAGAAGTTTACTAATAATGGCGTTTTAAGGCTGGCGCAACTAGTCTCGGAGTAATGCTAGAGTATTGCGAATAAACGCTTGGCAACGTCGCATCTTACAAGTTCTTTACCTTTTTGATCAAGAAATGCAGTATTCCAAGATAGTTCTGAACCTATCACAACGTGAGTGATATGCAATATGTGGTGATATCATTGATAAATCAGAACGTGTTCATGGTCCATCTTTTATACATTAATTTTCAAAAGGTAATGTGAATTATTTGGATAAATGCATTATGCAAATAAAAATAAATAAAAATATAATACAAAGAAAGATGGAAGATTGTCATTGTTTCACGTAAAAAACTGATTATTAGATGTCTCAAGAATATACGAAAGCTTAAGTTTTCAAATCAAATTGAAATTATATAGATTTGGTATTTTAATTATCCAACTTACGTGTTATAATACGGAACTACATTCTAAATTCCAATATGTAGAACTTGAATTGAAATGTCAGAATTCGAATAATGTAGAACATAGTAAAATTAAGATTTATTCACATGATTGTACGTACACCACTATTAAAACTCTTATTCGACAAAATGGAAAATCACTCCAGGGATAATCATTTTCAACAGCACTATGCTTGGAGACTAATAAACACGATCTACATGGAACTGAAGATTCAGTTCAATAATAGAACCAATGAAATATGTCGTTTAAAATCACTATTTCCTTGTTTACTTCGACACACACACTATTGCAGCGAGCTTGCTTCGAGTTTGCGTGGTTTAGCGGTTGCCATGGTACCTACTACTCACTTACTTCGCGCATGAGTTATTCCATGTTTATTAGTAGCATTTTTCATTACGCTTTGCTTACTTTCTAAATAAAATTTACTTCTCCTTTATTAGTACGGCTATATAGGTCGAATAGTAACTTTCTCCACCTTCCAAAGTTTCTTGATCTGGTCAGCCAATTCCTTGTATTTGATAATTTTTAAGTTGTAATTCTAATAATATAGCAAGTTAGTGGGATGGCAACATCAATTATATAAATCTCCTTCCCTTTTCGGTTTAGAAGCACGATGTCAGGGCGGTTTGCTAGTATGGTTGTGACAGTTCTAATTTCTGTCCCATTAAAGCTTCTAATTGTTTTTCTAAGTGACAGATGGAGGTTCATATTTGTAGTAAGGATTGTCTGCCATGTTTTCTGAAAGGTGTTGGCGAATAATTTTTGATTCATTATCGTATATTTTGGTTTAATCTGTGTTTGCACGAAACCGGTTTGAACCTGTGATGTGCTCAATATATTCTGATGCATCTTTGCATTTTCGGCACTTAATAATAATAATATAATAATATATATTATACTGACCACTGTGACAGCGGGATCGAACCCTGCGTAGCGTAAGCGCGGGAGCACGCTGAGCACATCCGCGTCGCTGCCCAACGCTTCCTCGAGCACCACCGCGCTGTCGCTGTCATTGAGGGAGTCCAGCGCCGCCGAGATGCCACCACCCAACATCTCGAGTGCGTCCTCACACACCACGTCGTCGTCCTCGTCGTCATCCTCTTCGTCCTCTAACCCATCGTCTCCGACGCCGGAGGGAGCTGAAGGCAGGCGCGTGCGGGATAACGACCGCAAGGAGCCCCCGGATCGCACACAGCTCGTCACGGGAACAGAAGCGGGCAAACTAGCGTCCAGTCCGGCAGCCGTCAATCGCGCCTGAAGACGAAAAGCGTCGTTGAGTATGAGGCAAAAACATGATTAATGTAGAAGGATACACACACGAAGGATTCAGCGAGGAATAAAAGTTTCATAATAATAAAAATATACTATCTTTTTTGTTAGACTATGGTAATAAATAACCACGTTTCGTCCACAGATTCTTGACTTCATCAGGCGAACAAAAAAGGTCGTACATTTTAATACATAGAATATTTAAAGAACTTGATTTATTCGAGTTTCATGTTTCTTCCCAAATCATCATAAACAAAACATTTTTATAGAAAATAATATACACGTTTATATTGAGTGAAATTAAAGATTATACGAAGTATGAAGAAATTATCATATAATTCGTCAAAAAGACTGCTATAAATTTATTTATTTATGAATTTCACCCAATTATCAGATATATTACAATTTTTTTCTTATAACGTCCAATATTAAACTAAGCTCCAGTAATATTAACGATCCTTTATAAAACTTACGAAGAATTTGATTGACTGAAAATGGACAACATTTATGGGACCCAGTGAACCCAAAAATATTAATATACTAATAAACAACTATTTCAAAAGTTGGTGACTAGTGGCCCACGCAGGGGGGTGCTCAGGGGACTCGAGCACCCACACCAAAGCAAAAATTTGATATAGAATTCCTTGCTTTACTTAAGTTCTAGCTCCCACTAAGAAAATACTATATTTCGGCTAAATTTGAAGTGGATGTTAATACTAATAAAATAAATAGTTCATAATAAGAAATATTATTTTTGGTAAAACCAAGCACGCGGTGATGTCTGATTTTTATTGCTCGAACCTCATATCACTAATGCTGCCAAATGCTTCAGCTTCCACCGCCTCCGACTGTTTTGATATTGGCGATCTGGACCGCTAATGTTCTCTCTCTCAGATCAGAAAGACTTACAAATAATTTAAATTTAAAAATGTTAGCAAAAGAGATTTCTTGAAAGAACATCCCAAGGAACATTTTGAAGGTATACCCTATGAACCTATTATAAATAACTTTAGAGAGATTTAAATTGAATGAAATCTAATATTAAAAGAAAAATGCACACGAGAGGAAGGTCAAAGGAATAAGGCAGTCTCTCGTGCTCTATGCACTGAAGGTTTTGCGAAGGCCTATTCATTGTAACCGCTGGAAATGGTGATAAAATTATTTTCACAATGCGCAAATAATTATTCCATCTGGAGTAACTGCAACAAAATATAGGTCAATTTCATAATAATAAAAAAATAATTGTGAAGGAAAATGTTTAAATGTCGAAGTAATTTTTACTTTTTTAAAATTTGAAGCAATTTTAAAGTAAGTGTTTGTGAGTATACGTAATATTTTAGGACGTTTTAAAATCACAACATTAACTTCCGAACACAATATTTAATTATCAAATATAGGCTTACATAAAAGCAAACCACGATATTTATGACAAAGTATGATTAATCAAGTTCAATAACTTACTCAATTGATATTATCAATAAAATATATATTATTGTTTGATTAAAAAGCTGCTGAGCAAATAACTGCGTAAGGTGGAGGGTCATCAGCTAATTTACATTTCGGACCATTCCATCAAATCATAATACATTACTGCCCTTCAGTCTCATAAGTGCCCTCATCCCAGTAGAACATCGCATTTATTATTTCAACAATGCTGATCTACATATCCGTCTCTCGGTCCGACTCTACTACTCTTCACATAGCACTGTCTATGAACGTATGGGTTTCGTGACCGCATTCACAACAAGGAACTGGAGTTTGCCGAACCATGAAAATCCCAGGGGAGACGCCACAAACACACCTGCTGTGAACCATCTGCGGGGTTGAGTGGTGCGCCCCAAAGCCAACTCGCTTCTCCTCTCCTACCGTCTGAGGGGTCCACCTGCGCAGAAAAGGATCGCCCGAGCCTCCCTCCCCGTCGATGCTATTCACGAAGGCTCTTTGTTTGAGAGGCACAGGTTAGAGTGGGCAGGGTACGTCGAAAACCACAGCGAGTCTGTCGGATAGAGAATGTAGATTAGGACAAGTAGGAATGGGCGGGGGACGAAAGGAGAGAGCGAGTGAGAGGTGGAAGGTGGATAGGGTAAGAGGTAACGAGACTGAAGGACACAATGGCGGAATAAGTTAAAAAGCGGCAAGCGATGGATGCTGCAGATACGGAGGTACCTGCGATTAAGGAGGCGCAGGGTGTGGCAGTCGTCACGGGTAATGGGTGGGCAGCAGGGGTAAGGGATGTAGTTACAATGGATGCATCGGAGGCTTGGAAATTGTGGCAGGTGAGAAATGGGTTGGGGACGAGAAGCAATGGTTGTCCCAGAGAATGCGGAGGAGTATGTTTTGGAAGGGACGAAGGTGACAACGGTCGTTAGAAAATTCAGGAAGGCAGTGAGACCAATGGACGAGGGATTTAGAGTTTTATAATAATGAGTGTGGAGGTGATAAAGCTTACCTTACTTGTTTAGTTAAAGATTAGAACGGAAAGACAGGCATAAGAGACAATAATTCAGCGCGGAGCAAACTTAAAAGAGATGATAATGGAATATTGAGATGTTTTATAGATATTAGTTGCTAGATAAGTCATCAGATAAGCAATAACATAATAATAAAATAAAAAACATAGTGACTCTAGAAAGGGATGGAAAGTGTGCGGTCGTTAGTTGATGACAGAAAACGATAGAATGCAATGGTGTCTTTTGTCATGCTTGCAGGAGATGTATTAGAATAAATGGTAGTTAAGGGAGACTGAAAGGGGACTAGAACAAAAAGTCACTATAAGAACCTACTATATGGAATAGTTAAGCGATTTGAGAGTTGACAGAGGTGATGGGAGAGGAAGATCGTCAGCTATGCGACTGACAGAGAGGTAACTAGAGGAGGAGAAGACAGAAGAGACAGGGCATGTGAGGGCAGTATCTGTAGAGGAGAACGATAAAGGCGACAGCACAGAGAATGCCTTGTTTGTAGAACGCGATGTTGAGCAGGTGAGCTTTGGAGGGTCTCCTAACCACCGAGATCGTAGATTCCGTCCTTTGGTTGTGATTGCTTCTGTCGACGCTTTGGTTGAGCTCAAAGCGTTTTATACCAGGAGATATCGCTTGTTTAGGATAAGCTGATTTTAAAGAGGAACGAACAGTTTGGATAGGGCATCTCCTCAATTTAAAGATAAATCTAGTACATAAAAAACATCCTCTTTTAGATTTACGGAAGGTTTTGAAGAGTTTGGAGTAAATCTAACGATACGTAGCAAATTTAAATTGTTTGAGGATATATTTTACTTCACATTCTGTAGAACAAACAGGGCAATACAAAATGCCGCGTATTATATTTTACATTCATATCTATCAAAATAAGAAATGTCAAAAAAGAGAAATATTTACCTACGTTAAACTTAATTTTATTCGTTAAAAACTTACTTAGTGCTTTGATACAAATAAACCCTCCATAATGGACATCTTTGAAAAATACTCCCATTTCATTTAATTCTTAACACATGAAACATTTTCTGACCTAATTTTTCACACGAATTACAAACTTATCTTTCTTCATATATAAAGAGGCATTGGTTAGAATGTAGCCTCCTGAAGCAATATTTTAGATTTGTTTATTTAATTTAAGGTAGTCACATCATAAAAATATAAATATATGAGATCTAATGGAACAATGGAGAACAAAACTGGACTGTCCATATGCAACAAAAATTTGTCTCATTATTTTAAACGTATACTCAATGCACTTGAGCAAGATTGAACAGCTGATATAGACAATAATAAATCTATGCTCTTCGAATTACATTTCAATAAGTAGATTCGCGCTGATGAAGGGGGGGATTTGACAACCAATTTTTGCGTAGAAACAAGCTGATGTCAAGATTCTNGGGGGGGGGTCCGCACTGACAAATGAAAACCACAGTTAATCGAAACACTTTTTGTTTAACGAATTATATACATATACACGTGTGAACAATGTCACGTTATCAGTGGTTGAAATATGAAGTAATCAGTCTTTGTTTTTCGTGGTTTGAAATAATTTTATTTACTTCAGTTCTGTTTTTTCTCAAATTCACTGCATCATGGAAGTCTAGGAACCTGTGGTAATAGTTGGATTTATATATGTAGTTGGATTTTTTTTTCGGCGGAAGAGTGAGCACCACGGCTAATCGTGAATACGGTTAATCGATACACGATTAATTGAGGTTCTACTGTATTAACCAAAAATAACAGGAGGTTACCTGCAGAGCGCGGATGTGCCTCTGCTGCCTCAGGATGACGGCCTCCCGAGCGCCAAGCAGCGCTGAGATATCCTTCTGCTTCCGCGCCAACCTCGCTTCACAGAGCAGCAACTGCGCCGCCAGGGCCCCTAAGTGCTGCGAACGCTCACGAGCCACGCGCGCCACCACTTCCTCCTGTAAACACACATACGTTATGGACTTCAGTAGTATATTCCATAACATGCAGTAAAATATTTTGTTTTCGCGGATGGTCGGGGTCTGAGAAATCGATAAATTTAAATAACAAATATTACATGTTCAATGAACAAAAAATCTTTTGGTTTACCGTGTTGTTATTAATAAACAAACCAACAAATGGTTACTGGAAAATATAATAAAATAATATGAAAGGAAAAAAAAACGCCTAACATGTATCGTAAACTAACAAGCAAAAACATTCCAAAACTTATGGACATTAGTTGAGCAATCAATGGTTTTAAAATCTTTCATTGTAATAATCCATTAACTATTTGAAACATTTGCGTTTTAAAAAATAACTGATTTGAACACCCTTGAATGTATGGTTCTTCGATAAAATCAGATTTCTTAGAGTTTCATTTTTTTAACGGCCATACTAGTTTCTCTTAAGATTTGATTCAAACACAAGATACTCACAAAACACAAATGGCATGATATTAAAATATTTGATAATTTACATAATGTCTCTTAAACACTATGATGTTTAAAAATTAATAGAAAATCCAGGAAAATAAATAGAAGATAATAAACCCGGAAGAATTTGTATCATTCTCTGTAATTATAAGATATACTTAAAATTAAATTCTTAAATACTGTTATCAATAACTACACAAATTTAAATACCCTGAATTGTCCCCTTTAAAATAATCATCTTTCCAAAGAGACGTTATATTAAAAATTTGTTCACTGTGCTGACATTTCAGTTTGATTAATGAAATTGGTGAGGTTTTATGAGGGTTTCTCAATGACTCCAAACAAATGTCGGACGGATACGCTCCTTCATAGTCCAAAAAACTCCTTCCCAATTTGCATCAATCAATGCAAATAGGCAGGTGACAGAACAATTCTTTTGTACAATATCCGAATAGTATATGTCGGAATGTTTTATAATGAGTCAATCGATTTCAATGAGAATCATTGCTTAAAGGGAGTTCTTGGATGCTGTCGAAATACAGCACGGTGTTATCCCCAAGAAAATATATTTTTTTTTACTTTTATGAAAACAGCACTAAGATATGCGCATATAGCAGCCATATACAGAAGTAGGCCGTTTATATCTATCTATATGAGTATTAAGTTCCAACAACTGATAAACTCCGTCAATCTAATTACAAGGTCATCATTATAATACAAGGACTTCATTAACAAGACTAAATTACGTAAAGCAAATAGTTCGGTGGATCTATGTTAAGATCTCCAAGACCACTACATTGGTGAAGTACAGATAAAGAAAATTCCTCGATTATCTCTTTGAACTCGGTAATGGAATTAATTAACTCTAAATAGTAAGGACTGTAGAAACAAGAACAGAAAAGGTACCGTACAGCTAATTTTCATCCCCGCGAAGCTTGACCATATTTGTAGGACCAATAAATAAAATGAACACTTCGTTCTGTTTTGTTACAAGAATTCATTATCAAGCTATTTTGAGATCTCCCAAAAACTTTGAGAACTGTTAAATGGAATGATCTCAAAAAAATTTATTTTTGGAGGATTATAGCAAACTACTTTTTTTTATTTGTAATGCACGAGGAAATAAGATGTTATCAGTGTCAAGGAAGGAGAATGTTATGGATGTGTGTTCCTTCCAAATCTTTTTCTCCGTCACACTTTTTTGTTGCTAAGGATGAATATGAAGATTCATTTACATCGTCTTCCTCCACTACATCTAACGTATGTGAAGCCTTAAAAGATTACAAAAAATATTGGTTAATGGAATTTCTGAAAGATCGAATTCTATAGAAATTGTTAGGAGATACAGAAAGGACAACTTTGCAAACAGGTGATCTACGGATTGCTTCTAACACATAGGAGGGAGCGAGAAACTTCGGCAGAACTGAATGAAGTAAGGAAGAAGCGGTGAACTGGAATACTACAGATAAGAATGCTGAGAATTTGGTAAGGCGAGGGGTAGATACAGAGATAGTTGTTTCCAAGTGAAAATACTGCCCGAGTTAAACCAAAATTTTTTTTTTTAATTTTTTTTTTTTGGGGGGGGGGGATAACGCACACATCAATATAACACACTTCGTAATAAAATGATTCACTGTTCGTTATAGTAAGTAATTATCAGCATCAACGGGAACTCTAAAAATATTCGGAAGAGGAATGATAAAATTTTGCTCCCTTGGCTCTTACACCCTCTCAATACATAGGGAAGGAAGAGGAGCAAGTGTTCCGTTCAAAGAGAGATAAAAAAGAAAAAAAAAATTGCAACAACTTCGGGTGTAAATGATTCTTGAGCGTGAAGTGGGATGATCGCCAGAAAGTCTGCCAATAGGGGTAAATAGATAAAAGGCTCAGACTAAAAGGAATACGAGATTTTAGTGTACATGCTGGATTTGAGCAATAAACAGACTCATCCGAAAAACAATATTCTACCGCTGTATTTGGAACTATGTATCGAGAAGCGACTGTTAACATCTGTTTCTGAATTGTTTCAAGAATTTTACCTCCATGTTTCAAATCAAACGTATTGTTTTTGCAGTGATACAATTATTTTTGTAAGCGGATTTTGTGAACTTTTTGAACGCCATTATCTGAAACCAAAGTATTGGAGTATGTATCCTTCTTCCAACTACGTCCTCAATTGTTCGATGAATTTATCATTTTAAACATTGTGGGACGCTTTTATGGCTATTTTTTATGTCCACCTGTTTAAGAAACAAGTTAAAATTACTTCTACAAAACACCTTTGATTTCACGTGGACTTCAGTGACCATCCTCCATCGCCAACTCACCTGCGCCTTGACGCGCCTCCTCCACGCCAGCAGTTGCGCCGCTTGTGACCGCGAGCGCTCTCTCAGCTCCCGGATCACCTTCCGCGCCTCCTCCAGCGACCCCACTTGCTCATCCGGCACAGGCACTCCAGAGGGTACGGGAGGCGGCCGCACTGCTCCGGCGCCGGCCACCGCCCCCGCACGCGCTCCTGCTTGTAGCGCTGCCGCCTTGAGGACCGCTACCGGCGCCCTTGCCACCGCCACCCCGCGAGCCGACCTGCAAGCAAAGCAAGAATTAGGAATCAAGACGAGTACTCTGAGAAAACACGATAAATCAGAGATCCAAATTGAGGAGAGAATTTCTCCAAACCATTGAATATTACGTGCATCCCAACCTTAAGCCTGGTACATCCCAACACGGGCAGCGGAGTGAGGATAGTAGAGTAGCGAGTAGAGCGCACTCCCCTATCCACTATACCGATAAATAACATAAACCCTTTACGATCAGTACAGTGATGAGGTATCGATTTACGAGTTTTGAGCGGCAGCGTGAAGCATCATACATTATATCAAATGAGAACTAACATATGCACGCGTGTTGTTTATGATGAAAAAAAGTGAGAAATTCGTTTAGGAAAAAGTGAATTACTGTTATTTATTGCGTTGTAGCGTTTTCAGAGAAGGAAAGAATGTATCTCTATGTATTTTTCTCACGAGTTACTTTAATTTCACAGTCATATTCAGAATACTATGTCACAAATCTTAGCGTTTCTTCTTACGTCAGTGTAATATTAAACATAATAGAAACGACACATACAGCAAAGAGAACTGTGCTTCCACTCTACTAACGAGCAGACAGTGAACATGAGTTCATAAGAGTGGGAATTTAGATGGCGGTGGGGGTAGTAGAATACAGCAACTTTCCAACAAGTCGCTAGTAACTACTCTACCAGCTACTATCCGCTCCACTCGTTACTCTAGTGTACTGAGTGTTTACACGGGTGTAGCAACTCTTCTCTTGCAAGAACCCGCCTTATTACTCTGCCCGTGTAAAGCAGGCTTCATAGCCTCCTTTCAACCCGAATAATATCCCAAGATAAGAAAGGTAGCATTAAAATGTTGGGATAAATCTTTCCTCGAAATTTGGATCGCTGATATAAACCAAAACGGTGCACCTATTTATAAAGTGTGTGTCTTATAGAAATGACGTAAAAACTGAAAATATGAGTTAGGGTGTGTGCGAATATACGTATAGATATGTTATATATCCTCTAAAAGTTGCTTACACAAATAACTAAAAACTTTGCAATCAAATATTTTATGAGTAAATTACAAAAAATACGCGTTGTTCTTAACTTAAAATGTCTACTTTACTAATAACATATTGGAGAAACGGCTTAACGCGAACACACTAAATGTTTCGAAGAGAGTGATACGAAGACCGTTTATTCCGCTGTTCTCTTCTTCGATTATCGTAAAAGGAGGATCGGAGGTATGTATCGTTCGTAATATGAGGATGCGAGGAAGGAAGGGTCGTTGTATTAATTTAGTTTTATGTTTGTTTTCCTTCTTTTAGAACTGAGTTATGTCACTTCATATTTCAATCCCTACCTCTTAATTGGGATACTATCACCTGCCACATTAATTTCAATTACCTTACATATTCTCAAATATTTTATTTAGTATTTTTTAACCTCATCTCTTTAACAAAAATCAATTAAAGTAAGAAGATCTGATCAAACTCTCAATTTTAACGATGATGAAGATTATTTCGATAATGATGGAATTTATTTAAGTTGAGTTATTTAGTTGAAGTTAGTATTCGGTCTAAGGTGTCAGTTAGGTTGAGTTAAAATACGCAAAAAGCGCTAGGTCGTAACGATAACAGAAATACTCTTGTGTTCTTGATTAAATAGACATAATTTCAACATAAATTATACATGTGTACAGAACAGATTAAGGTCCGTAATAATATCCATACTAAATGTAATTTCCATTTATAACTATATTTCAATTCAATCTATAAACTACCGTAACTATCACAATTTTTACACTATAATAACTATCAACTTTTTAACACAACTATCATAATTATCAATATGTCATTACTATATACTATCAATCATAAATAAAACATTATTTATAACTACCTTTCAAAATATAAAAACATTCACATTTAGATTTGGACTCCTCAAAGCAATGGTTAGATGATGTACCGGTGATAATTGTATTTACAAAGATAGGCATGTGAGGACTTAACAATAGAAAATTGTAACATTGCATTTTTGTGCAGCACTTTCGACACAACCAACTATCAAGGTATGATTTTCTAATTTATAATAGGGGCTATAATTTCAATATTACGCAAAGGAAGAGAGTTTCTTCTCATGATCATTGAGCCGTGATTACGTCTTATGTAATTTGTGACCGCCTGAAACCTTGTTACAACGGAGAAAATTTATTGCTGATCTGCAAATCGCCAGAGATCAAAATCCAGGGACAAATGTTTCGCTGGCCAAATATCACCGCCATCCGTTTCGAAAGATTACCTCTTAAACAGAAATTTATTCTATTTAAGGTTTACTCTATCTACGAACGATATGTTCGAAATATTCTTGTAATTAATATCCAGATTTATACAGCATAGTTGTTTAGCATTTCATCATTGTTTTCCCCAACATTTTAATGAATTCTATTAAATAAATTGGAGCCAAAAATTAAATACAGAATCGTTTCATTGGTTTCGGCATCACAAAGAATTGGTTTGAGGGAAAATCCACTGTTTAATTTGAAAATTAACATTAAAAGTTCAAACAAATAAATTACGTTTATCGCTTTGTTCGTCACAATGTAAATTTAGTTCGCAAAAATATGTGCAATCGACCTACGTTTACTGATCACACACAGCTTGCATTACTTACGCGGATTCCGTTCCGATTTTACACAGTCAAATGCCATTTGGGTAAAATGACTTAATAAACAATTTTATAGTAATGATAGGTTTACATGTGATCTAACAATTTTTTTAAATCGTCTATTCGTGAATATAATTTATTTATAACATTATTATTGTATTTCATAAAACTCATAAGAAATTGGACGATGAAAGACGGTTAAATAATATTTAACCTTTAATGTAAATTATCTGCCTCGACAAAACATTCAACTATACACAGATGAAATAGGTTCAAAGGTTGCACCTAAAGTCACGTCCATAAGTGCTCGTGCATGTTCCTGACTGACTTGCTGTGCTCGCAAGTTATGTAAACGATATAACTAGTCTCTATTCATTAGCCTTTGCTAGCGGTTATCGATACATCTAAGGGCTTCAGGACAAGTACATAACAAAAATTGCAATGAACACGAAGTAGTAAGTGTGAATGATGTATAAACGATCAAAAGTAGAAGCCAGACGAGGCTACCAACGAGCGCAAGTCAGGCGATTATGAGTACGAATAGTGAGAAGAAAAAAAACTTCAAACACACGTCACTGGACTCAGTTAATGCACCGATATTTCAAACGGATCGAAGGGAACCTTGCTACACGCATGAGAAACTGGATATGCATCACTGCTTGTGTACAAGGCTCAGTCACTCAAGAATCCTTTTTCTACGTCACGACTTTGATAAACGTTGCATGTTTCCTTACAGGCAGACCAAATTTACAATAAATCGACCGGGAATTTAAAACATATAAACATTGGAACATACAAGTATCATAACACTTATGGGTGTTCAAATGAATAAATCTTTTGAATTACCTCGCTTTCGGTGCTGTAGTGATGTTTCTAAAAAAATCAAAAAGTATTTTTAAACGTATGAATTCTTTTGTTTTTGCACATTAAAATTATTTTTGTAAACATTTTATAAAAGTTTGTTTAGGAATTTATGAAAAATAATAGTGAAAAATTGTTAAAAACTTATAGCCTCCAATTTAGGAAGGAATAGTTTCAATAACATTCACCCAAATAAAAAATAATTCTAAGTAAAGCGTTTTAACGAATCGGGAATGGGAGATGGGGAAAATTCTCATTGAAACCATCTCATTGAGAACTTACAGAAACAGAATCAGTGAATTGTAAACCTGAGGATATTGATACATTTTTTATTCTTTTCATTTACATTTCATCAACGAGTTCCCTAATGCAAAAGCGGAATAGGACTGTTTCTCATTTATATCGGTGGATGTAGTTCACGATTAAGTACACTGGATATATTTCCACATCATAGATCGACAACAGAGGAAGAAATCTAATTACCATTCCACTGTTTTAATGACATTTCTCTGTCCTTTGCAGGAACATAACTCATTTTCCGTGCTGAGTCTAATTAACTGTTATATTTAATGATATTTCACGATATGAAATCGGTAACAGAAAATGTAAGGATCTGAGAATGAAGATTGGAAACAATTATTTCGTTTGTGTTGATTCTTATAGTTTTAGAATAATTCATACTGATTCATTCACGTAAGAGTTAAGTTTGAGATAGTTTTCCCTCTGATAGATTGATTTTATCAATAGGATACAAGAATCCTTTTAAGTATAATTAACAAAATATATATTTATCGTTCTTTTTTCAGCAATATGGTTGTTTGATGCGACCGACTTAATTGGTTTTACACACAATATTAGATAACATATCCTTATCATTAATGATTTTTTTTCCTTTTTAAGAAGGAGCAAGCGTTTCTCAAGGCACGTTACGAAATTCGAGTATCATTGTTGCACAAGGAATCAGAAGTCCAACTAAATATTTTTGTTCGATTGCTCACGAAAGCAGACGTAAAAAAATTTGCAAATTATTTTTTAATCACATTTTACTTTTGTGTTTTTATGTATGATAATTACTGTACGACTTCAGTAGTTAACTTAACTGCCAAGTACTGTTAAAATTTGATTAAGAATAATGGTGGATAGTAAGCGAATACCATAACAGTAAGTACATTTTCAAGTCAATGAAAAATTAAGAAGTATGCACCGTGAGTAGTAAGTTTAACAGCTACGGAGAATTAAGAGTACCGTTGGATTGCATGGAATGAGTATTCGATATGGAGTGAGTACATATTCGTCAAGGCGTGCTCCTCAATGAGGTTCCACGAACCACGCCTCCTTCATCTGTACAAGATCAATTAACAACCTATGGTTTCACATCGCATCGCAACGGTACTCTGTGCGTGATTAATCAGAATAATTAGAGATACATTTGATAGCATATTATTCAGGTACATGAATTGTCTAGGACAATCAAAAAGCATTAGTAACAAACAAATGGTCGACGAATGATTTTCTGTTCTCAAATTTCCAGTGATTTTCAAATTACTTGTTTGTTCTACTTTTTTATGGTAAGTATACTATAAAATTGTATAGTGGACGCCGGAGTGGTAAATAACAGGCGAAATGAAACGTAAGATCAAAAATCACAATAAATTCAAATTTTAGAAACTTTGAAAATAAGTAAGCGTACTAGTAACTTCAATTAATTCAATATGTTTCTAGACACTAACGTACATATTTGTACCACAATACTTTTTAAAAAAATATATAAGGTTTGAGAAAATATTGATGAGTAACTTTTTGATAAAGATTATGATAAATTACTTACAAACATTCTTCGGAAATCTGGAAAGCCGTCTTTCCAACTGTCTCTATTAACCCCATTTTTTCATTTTCATCAATTAACAACCTATGGTTTCACATCGCATCGCAACGGTACTCTGTGCGTGATTAATCAGAATAATTAGAGATACATTTGATAGCATATTATTCAGGTACATGAATTGTCTAGGACAATCAAAAAGCATTAGTAACAAACAAATGGTCGACGAATGATTTTCTGTTCTCAAATTTCCAGTGATTTTCAAATTACTTGTTTGTTCTACTTTTTTATGGTAAGTATACTATAAAATTGTATAGTGGACGCCGGAGTGGTAAATAACAGGCGAAATGAAACGTAAGATCAAAAATCACAATAAATTCAAATTTTAGAAACTTTGAAAATAAGTAAGCGTACTAGTAACTTCAATTAATTCAATATGTTTCTAGACACTAACGTACATATTTGTACCACAATACTTTTTAAAAAAATATATAAGGTTTGAGAAAATATTGATGAGTAACTTTTTGATAAAGATTATGATAAATTACTTACAAACATTCTTCGGAAATCTGGAAAGCCGTCTTTCCAACTGTCTCTATTAACCCCATTTTTTCATTTTTTATACTTACAAATTTTGCTTACTTTGGGTAATGCAGCAAAAATTGAATGAAAGGACATACGGGATATTTTTATATTTATACTGTTCGTTATAACTGTTTTTATTGTTATTTCAGTACTGTTCGTGAAACAATCTCTTCTTGCCTCCAATCACCCTTCGCATCTCTCATTACCCCGTTTTCTTCTAGACATAATTATTTGATTACAAAACATATGTATTTCAAAAATTGAAAGATACACACGAATTTCATTAAATCGTGAACATATATTCTTTTTTTCTCTGAAGGAATGGGAAACCGTAAGACGAGTATATTAGTATTATTAAAAAAAAATATATTGTAGAATATTATTTCCTTTTTATAATTAATTTTTGTAATTTAAAGTTACAAAAATATCTATTAATGATGCCTATTTATAATTACTTAAGGGAATGTCTATATCATTATGTTCACTCGAAATGTTCAACAACTGGTCAGGAAACAATAGTCTCTCTCCAAGATGGTTCAGTACCTTTTACATCACCGGGTGTCGGGTCTTCTCAGGTCGCTTGCCATCTGCTGTCTCATTTACACCTCATTCGTTATCCTTCTCGACCCGCCGCCACCCACGTCACTTCCGTCTTTTATTCTTTATTCAATACTCCTCACCCCTCTCCACGCTCGTTCTTCCCTTCTCTTCTACGCCTCCGTTTCCTCCGCCTCTCCCTGCCTAGGAAGGTTTCCGTGCCAATGGCTCTACCTACGTCGCCCCACATTCACGGAGGAAGCCCTACCAAGAAATTCGTCGCCCGCGCAGAAACATCGTGCATCCTTTCCCTTCAAAGTTCTCTTGAGCAGGTTTATAGATGTCTGTACAAAGTTTTCTGTTTAACGGAAAACTCGAGAGAGAAACCCATGGTCTGGTCTACATTCTAATTCGGAAAGCATTAGTTGATCAACGGTATACTCAGAGAGATTAGTCCAAGAAATGAAATTTTGAAAGTATCAAATCAGCTAAAATACATCAAAAACTCGCATGTTTCGCATACCAAATCACGTTAATAAATTATTGACTTTTGTGGATACACAGTGGGTGAAATTTGTCGTTGTTAAATTACCAACATTGTAAGTCAAATCCTTCCTTATTACTCAACATGCCTCATTTATTTATTTTTTTTTTTTCAGGAAAAATGTGAGAGAATTGAATTCTACAAATGTTTTCACACAATCTGCTGAAGAATTTGACTGAAAGAAACAGTCCAATATAATTCCCTCAATTCTGATTATTCAAATTATTATCGAAATTCTAATTACTTAAATTATTTCTCCGCAGAATGCTTTAGCTAAGACTGTGTTTAATTAAAAAGAAAATATGTTTTCAATTTCTTCCGTTCATTCGCTTGACCTAAAACAATATCTTTTTGAAAGTATATGAATTTTTAATTTTGTACATTTGAGAGATTTGTAAGTGCGTGGGCACCATATATGAATGATTACCACACAAAAAGAACGATTTATATATTTAACAAGAAACATTCTTTAAAGGGTGGGACCACTATACTATAGAAATTTGTAAACGGTTTTCAGCAACTCTCAGGTCTACATTCACAAAAAAATCAATAATTTCAACCATTCGTTGGTATTCAAAAACGTATTTATCAATTCAAACAAAGTTTTTTTTTACACAAGAACTAAGGAAACTCATTCCTCGAGGAAACAAAAATATCAATTATGAGGAAAATTGACTAGTAAATACTAAGCAATTCATGTTACCTAAAATCATGGGATTTTTTATTATTTTTGTTCCAGTCTGAATACTTAAAATGAAGTAAATGTTGCAGTTCATTTATAGAGTACTCCATTGTCTGGAATGGAGTATTTGATGTAATAGCCAGATCTTATTTCTAAAATGTATCTTTTTGCATTTGCCCTTCTTCTACCATCACTCTTAACCAATTGCCACAAATCAGTTATCATTACAAATATTATTTTTTTGGGTTTTAGAAGAATCATGGTCTTACGTTTCAACTGTGCACCAAACATTCTATAAATTGTTTTCAAGAATAAATTGAATACGGATTGTGGCAAACTAGTTTCCCACTACTTACTCTTCTATTCACTGAAGACAGCACATAATGTATTGGGCTCATAAACTACCTCACAGATGATGTTACTCACAGCTCGCTAACTTTTACTAACTCCTACGGTCACATTATGAATGAATAAAAGGTAAATACAGCATTCACTGCTTTCACGATACGAACACCCTCTGATTGGCACTCTCATGTTAGTATGACTACGAAATCTTGGACACGTAATCACTATAGTCGTCGTCACCGTTAATGGCATCTGGTTGCATAGACGATGGCAGATTTACTTTTGCATTACTAACAAATTTCTTAACTCTTGTTACAGTTATCACGACACCGCGGCTGTCAGCTCCTGCACTTAGGTTTAAGGAATTACCAGTCCGCTTCCCATTTACTCCTCAGATAGTTATCTCGGAAAACTAAGTCTGATTTCCTTACACAAAACGTACCTTTTCCACCGTCTTTCAAAAATTGGCATATATCTCTGTAGAATGCAAATTAGTCAATCGTCGGTTCATAGTAGCGCCCTAGAGAGAATTGACGCTGTACGCGGTCATGTGTTTTTCCTACGGCTACTACGCACTTGAAGCCACTTTCTAGGAACTTTCCAGCAAAGGTCCGTCAAACAATCAATACTAGAATATAATTATTGGATTAAACGACCTTATTTTCACAGACTGAATTTATTATGAATTAAAGAAACTATACAACGTTTCGACCGCCACAGTGGTCGAATCATCATTAGGTTGTTTAACTCAATAATTATATTCAAGTTCTACAGATGAAAATATGAATCTTAATGTTTGAGTCACTACCTGGTAGCTATTCTACGCTGAAAGAGAGGAAAGAAAACTGTTCCACGGGATAGACCGGTTAATCCGACGATATGTTGATCTGAGGTCGGTTAAGAGGAGTTCTACGGTAATAAAGAATTGAAATGAAATGGTATTGCGGTTCTTTTCTTTCTCGTATGCACGAGTCATTCGAGAGCCACGAATCCTTTTCTCGTAGGAAAGCGTGACGCCGATGTTGCACTCTTTAGTCGTCCGACGTACAGATAAGCTGACCACCGGTCTATGAGCGCTCTTGCGGACCGAAGCAGGCACGGTGTATGACTGAGAACGTGCTTATCGTCTCCCGAAAATTCGCGCAGCGTCGCTATGCTCTTGTGACCGTGTCCTCGGACCACCTCTCTCTTAGTTATTAAATTCCTTCCATTTTATCTGAGTGCGCACGCTTTTCAGAGAAGTACAAGTATTCGGAGAATTAATAATGCCTGCCTTTGATAGTGAGTGAGCGTCGGTAGCGTTTTATGAGCCCGGGAAATAATGTACCTTTATCTTACTAGCTCCAGATTCAGATATACCTTCGTTTTTTTAAAACTCAAATATAATTATTTTAGGTTATTTACAAAATATAACATAATCATTCTCCTAAATACTAAGTAGATAGTGAGAAAACTGTTTAGAAACAAATACAAATAACTAGTGACATTCCAAAATTACTGTCCGGAAAATGAAAATCATTTCGCACGACACTCATAGTTAATTAAAATGTATATGGAAAGAATATTCCTGAGCTCAAGAACAGTTAGTCACTCGACATGAAATAATTATTCTCTATCTCGAATGTACGTCAAAGTTAGAGCATACTCTAATACTAAAAAATATGGAGTTCAAAAGA
This sequence comes from Laupala kohalensis, assembly GCA_002313205.1. Lineage (NCBI taxonomy): Eukaryota > Metazoa > Arthropoda > Insecta > Orthoptera > Trigonidiidae > Laupala > Laupala kohalensis. The sequence goes on along the minus strand of NNCF01126407.1, from coordinate 1,673,408 downwards.
AGCTACGTCTTTCGCAGTGACGCACTTCTTTCTCTTCCTAATTGGATTTTCGGTTTTGTTTCCTCAAGTCATTCCAGAGTTGAACGAGAAGATAACTTCAAGCGCTACAACGAGTAATAAAACGCAAATAGCATAATTTAAACTCGTGATCCTCACTGCAGGTACGGCAATGTAATAAAATTCGCAGACGTCATCGACGAATATATCGCACAACTACATAAAATGTGTAAACCACGTAATTTGATAAACAAGCAGAGTTCGTTCCGTAATTGGTTGTTGATACATATTTTTTAAAAGGGATGCTGTTCGAGATACAGGGAATAATCGGGTAAATTACGATCTTGTGTATTTCAATTTCACGAATTTCTACCATTTTTTACATTTTTTTCTTTAATAGGAAAAATATCATATTAGCCTCGAGTCCTGAAAGGAAATATTTAAATACTTTTCCTTTCAGAAAGAGTGTTTTCAGAAAAGTAAGAATAGAAAATATTCAAAACATACCACCGAAATCGCCTGGCCGGTTTTATCTACTTCTTAAAATTAGTTAATATAGGAGAGCATAACCCAACCCTTCCCAAGAGAAATCCTAATCACGAACTATGCTCCATATACGTCATTTATAACTGCATTAAAAAAAATTATTAGCGAGAACCCTTTCTATGAAATATCCATCTTCAAATGAAATACATAAAATATATATAAAATATTAAATACATATATAATATTATAAACGATATACAATTATTTACGTCCATATTATTAAATTTAGAATAGTCAAATACGTTAAACGACTTTAATTGGGCAATATTTAATGCGATAGATTTCTTTACACAATGCTTGTAAGGGAAATATCTCAGACAAAAGTACACTTTATATTCATATATTTTTTAGAAAACAATATACCATACGTTTGAGCCGGAAGGTGACGTATAATTCGTTTAAATATCAATGTGAACAAAGAAAATGGTTAAACAGTATATTAATGCATATTACATCCTCTACTCACGCCTTACCGTTTATGTCAAAAAAGAAAGAAATATGTTAATACTCATGGAAATAATAGGTCTTAAACATTATCTAACATAATTACCTCAAACTATAACTTTTATATATCCTAGCTCAAATATTAATTTATATGTATAATACTACATTTCATTACCTTCAAATAGATATTAGAGAAACCAGCATTATTTGAAATTTTCTTTTCCGTGATTCCTGTATTTTCACGATTTTTATAATATTTTGTTCAAATTGGTATTTAAATAGATATTATACAGACATTAATTTTTGTAATTATAACTCTAGCTTAAGGTACTTACTTGAAAGCAATAAACATTATTTTAAAGTATTATCGAAAGTCTCTCTCAAATGGGTAATAAGAAAGTTGACACACTGAAGGAATATCTGAAAGCTCCGCTAAACTCATTTCAATTAAGAGTTCAATAATTGTGTTTTTTAAACTTGAACTAATTTGAAAAGAATTTCCAGCTTTCATGCAATGTCAATAAAGCGCTCCCTTTTTCTTTCTATTTCCCCTTTTAAGCCTCTCAAGAATGGACAGTGAACAAAGGCAATTTACACGCAGGGACTTCTTGAATGAGAGTTTAAAATCTAAATGAAACCAATATTTACCGACCTTCTAATTCTGAGATCAGCTAAATCCGTTCATTCTGCGCTCTCCAGCATATTGGAAAAGTGATATTACAATGGAGACTTATTCAGCGGTTGAGATGAAATTGAACTTAGGAATTCGATATATACGCGGAGAATAAGAGATAGAAACGGTCTCATTTACCTAAGAAATCCAATACATGTGGCTACTTATTCATTGAATGTACGATGAAATAAATACAATTATTTGAAATTAAAAGATTTTGCTTTGGGACACTGATGTTATAATGAAAACAAAACACAGAACAGTTTAGCACTTTGTTCGTTGGTCGTTCTATCAGATTTACATTAACGAATAATTTATAAATTTGCTATCAAAATAATAATTACACATTTACTTAAACTCACTTTTTTGCCGTAATGGACACATATTTTATTCAGAACCGCTACATCTCTTTTACAGTTGCAGAATAAATCAGTTGCTATCTTTCAATTTACTGAAGGTAATTAATGCCAAATAGCATAAAAAGCTACAATTCTTTTTTGAACCAATCTTTCGAATATTTTAAAAATAATTTTAAAAATACGTACATAAAAAAAATAGATTTGATGTATGGAACTAAAACCTCAAAGGAAAAAGTTCACATTAATGCAAATAAATATTATACATGAACACACATGTTCACCCAAGAGGTGAATCATACTTAATTATCATTTAGACGAGTGGTAGGTACGTTCAGGAACTTCCATGTTTCTTGAAGTTTTCATAAAGAGCTCAATTTGGAATATACTACCCATTTTCTGAGCCAACTTAAATAGTTTTGAACGCGAAATACATAATAAATCGAATCATCCTAACTCCAAACATCCAGATCGCTATTTATCCGGATTGACATAAGAAAAGAAATTTGAGTTTTACAGGAAATTAGTTGTGTGTACGAAATTAATGTTCACTAAACTATTGTTATTTTTTACTGTAATGAGCTAACTATAACCACTATAGACCTATTATATCATTTTTAACTGTACATTGTATTTTGTTTTTTCCGCGACGTAGCATTTCACAGCAATTTTGCCTTAAAAATAACCTCTTTTGGGAAGAAATCTATTATCTGGATATTTTATTATCCGCACCGGGTTTTTATTCCGATGATTGGAATACTACTGGACGACCAAATGACATAAATTGTAAGAGACCCCATGACGAGTATCAAATATCCCGTCCAGTTACCTTTCCCTACAGTTTGAGAAAGAGGAGGATGGGTACAGGAGACAGACTTGGACATGTTTCGCCACCCCTGTTCCGGGAATGGCCTGTCGCCTTTGTGACCGCGCGGCGGTGGTAATCGAACCCGGGAAGCCGTGGGAGACTCCAGTCAGACCGGCCCCTCGGGGACGCTGGTCAAGCCTTGTACGAACGAGAGGCGACCTCCCACAAGGCGAGGTCACTGACCTCTCCCGCGTACCCATGGTCCCTATATATATGCGCAGATTATTGTTTCTTTCAGATGTGAAGAGGGTAATGCATTATTTTTCTGAGTTCTCGTTCCCAAAATAATATAAATGGAATTTACATTATCAATCAATACTCTTCCATTTACAGACTTATATTTTCAATTTAATACATTTGTATTAATACATTTCTACACAACGTTTCGACACTCATTGGAGCCAACATCAGGTTGTTTTTTTTACAAAGCCATAGCAACATGACCTGAATTTAAAAATAAAGTTATTTATATAAGTGTTTGAACTCTGCAACATAAAACATCAATATTATGTAATAGGCGTTATGACTATAATGTTATTTATGGTTTTGTAATTTTTTCTATTAGAAAAACTCGCTTGAAATGTGAAACTATTCACTCTATACCCGTAATAATCTTTATTATTTAATTTAGAGATCAGCAATACGAATGAGAATGAAATTATCCAAATTCAAAGTACTAATAATTCAAAAATTCGTAGACATTTGAGATAAGAGAGTAACGGTGAACATCATGTTGTTTGAAGGATATGAACAATATTTCAGTGATTTGGTTTCGAGAGTTATGTATAGTAAATCGTTACGATTCATTGGAAACCTGTCGAACATTTAGTAGCGTACGAGATGAAAGAGACATATCAGACGCACAGGAAATTAAATAATGATATAATGACCCAGTAGTATTGAATTACGGTTCCAAATATACAGAATCTGACATAATAAACATTCGCTTGTCTGTTTTATTTTGTCATGTGTGTAAAAGAGTTTTGAGCTCATTCGAAACAAGTGCATAAAACGAATGAATATAAAAGGATGGAATAACAAAATGGAAAACAAGTACTAAATAAAATGAACGTCCGAGTAGTACTTAATTTGCAGATTAAATAAGCAAAACTTCATCGCAACGAACCAATGTGTTTTAAGCGTCTGAAATAACAAAATAGGAAACAAATAATAAAGATTTTGTGCTTAAATCATCCATAAACGAATATTACCACGAATGAATTTACAAATAAAGAACGCTAGAAGAAAGTTTTAAAAATTGGTAACTTTTTCTTCTAAATCCGATTCATAACTTTATTGGGTAGTTTCTTCTTGCGTAATCACAAATCCATATACAGTAAGGTAAAAATGCTTTGAGAATTTTTTCTATACAGACAGCTTTTTCCCGCCGGGAGATTTTCAAATTAGAATTTTGTAAGGGAGCAAGAAATTAATAAACATCTATTATCAGAATTAACGTATTTGTACCCAAAAAATTTAGACCCCTTCTGGTCCCTATACTGTTAAAACTATGAAAAACTACGATTAATCGAGTCACATGTATTGAAAGGAACGTAAAAATGAATTTAACGGCGCCATAGTTACTTTTAGTATTAACTTCAAAATGGAATTCAAAGATTTATCTCATAGGGCTCGTCATAACTTCATTCGTCCGAATTATTTTTACCTCTAGATCAAAAGTGGAGTTAACCTTAAATAACTTCTCATTGTTTTGCCCTTCTCAACTACACGGAAACGGATGATAAATTTCTTCGCATTGTGAAATGGAATGTTGATGGAACAAAAATAACGTAAAATTCCTTCAAACCTGGGTTCGAGTAATGGTATTCAATAGATATGAACAAATAATTTAACCTATTTATTATTTTTCTAGATAAAATACTCAATGACATTAATCAATATTTTAAACCTTTTGACACTTGCGGTCCGCATTATTATTATAAACTAAATTTGACTCTAGAGCTCATAGGTTGATGACATAAAAAACTATTTAAAGATACCTGAATCAACTTTTCCAGTTGTTAGCGACGTGGGGAGGCAACAGGGAGAGTAACTGAACGACGGAGAAACCTTGACGACGAATACGGTATTGGCAGGAAACAAGTCGAACCCTGGACTTCGAGGAACCCGAGTAAAAGTCTTGGATAGAGTAATGGCCTCGGATAATTTCTCTCCTCCTCCAGAATGTGGATTGCAGACAGTTTCACTCAGCTGCGCATGGAAATGTAAGTTTCAGAGTTTGTTTTATTACGAACGTTTTAGGATACATCGAGATATATTTTACTATTTACTTCAATTTTGTTAAATTCAGAATAATTAAGACCCCATAGTTTATTTAATTATTTTGTGCTGAGAGATTGTTTAATATGAGTTAAAATGCAAGGATTGTTCTAAAATTGAGCAAATATTCTTGGTAATGATTCCTCATTTGTGGAAATTGGTTAAGAACGACGTGATAAAAACAACAACTTACAAAAAGGTACCCTTTAGAAATCCTAGCGATAGTAATCAAAATAAGCGACGCATAAACAGGATAAAGCGAAGACTTAAAGATGAAAGAAAAGTCACGAGATAACAGAATGCTGAGCTGAATAGTAGGTGTTCGTAGTCCACGACTATGAGACAGAGGGGGTTTGGAGAAAGTAAACCACTCGTACGTGTCCGTTGCAGTTGCTACAGGCGACCGCTGTGCCGCGCTCCACTACACACACTGTCGACACGGAAATACCTTTAACTTCCCTTCATCTTCTGTACTACCAATCGGAAACTATTCACAACCATAAGATCCTGTGTGTATGCGAAATTTATTTCATTTCATGATAAACCTTCATCTGTTATTCAGATAATGATCTTGACTACAATACTCATTTATTGGTCAAATTGACTAATGGTTACAAATTAACATTCATTCATGTATCTGTTACGTTGTGATTGTAAAGCAAAAAAATCTGCCAAATACGCCGTACATTGCACTGAACTTTTTACCTTCAGATCTTAGTCCCAATAATATAAATTTTTAAGATTTTCGTCAAAATATACTTTTTGACATTTAAAGATTTTTTTTATCCTTACGCTTGGTACATTGAGGAACACTTAGAGACATTTATATTTGATGAGATAAAATTGATGTTTACTTTCTATTTAATGAAAAATCTTCCAGTTCCAGTGTCCGAGAATTTATTTGTGTTGTGATAATTTTCTCGTTTGATGTCGGCAGGTGTCATAGAATAGTATTTCGACAATTAATATTTAAATATTTTATTACTTTGATTCTGTGTAAGGACTTCCAAGTTTTACAAATTATTTTTTAGAATATTTGCTCCAATTCCGCCATTGACCAGGAAATGTTGGAAGGAAGAAGAAATGAATACTAATAAATATACATTGATAATAATAAACATATAAAGAATATTTTTCATTTTCCTAAAAAAAGTTTACCTCACAGCATCCCTTAGTTTTGCAATAAGAACAATAAAATCAAAGGTAAAATACGGAATTTTAATTTTATTAAAAATACAAGCGCACAATAAGCTTTTATTTGCACTCCGAGTTTTTAAAAAATTACTATTGTTCTTTATATTTCTCCGTAATCGAAGGTCTTCAACGTATTGGAGGTGTGATAGCAAAATCATAAATTCCTCGATCTTTATTGAGAGTTCGGAAATATTTATAAAACGATCCAGAAACATTCCGGTAAAAATTTACTGAAGACCATAAAATCGTATCTAATATACAAATACATTTTCTTTTTATCATACTTTTTTAAAATCAATGTATTAAAACTTTTTTTTTCATTGTTTGTAAATATATATCAAAATTGTAAAACTCAGAAAATTGTGTCGCGAAGTATCTTTCGAGTAGAAATAAAATTCCATAATAACGTTCCATAACTTGTCCTATTTTTCTCGAAGCGCGGTTTCGAGTAGTTTTTAACAAGAATATTTTCTTCTATTCTTTAAAAAGGAAAGCATTGATCGAAATATTTGAAGTTTAAGAGATATAGGAAGATAATTCTCAACTTTCACATTTTCCTTTCCTCGGTAGTGAAACGCGAACTAAATCTTCCTTGATAAAAGTTTAGTTACGGTGCACAGTGTAAATGCCAGGGTTACGCCATTTTAGTTCCTTCATGCACATCAACATTTACAGTGTTAAAATAAAACAATAACACAGACCTCGCTTTCAAAACAGAAGCCATACGGGAAAAGACAACAGCTATATGCATAAGTCCGTTGAGCAAATGTCAAATTTTCAGGCATTTATTTCCGATAATCAAGGTCATAAACAGGTTTTTGAGTGAGGAGGTGAGGGCAAATAAACTCTATAAGGGGGAGGAGTAGATATATCTTCTTTATCTCTGCAATATGTACGCGGAAACAATACCAACATCAAAGAGTTCCTCCACTGCTGAGGACTGCAGAAGGTAATCTGACAAAATGCTGGAATAACATCGATGTCACCACGAATTAGATTCAGTTAGGTATAACGAATTAATAACGTTAGGTTCGCTAGGTGAATTTGTTGACGAGATTAACGTCCTAGAAATTTGAATAGCATTCATCTTTATTCTTTTTTATATCTTTTTAATTTTTTTAATATTCACGAGCTTGGCTACACCATTGAGAACAATTGTACTGCGTGAATCATTATTGAAAAGAAAAAGGAAAACTACATATAAATCCAATTACGGAGTTTTTTAACGAAACGCAAATACCTGCAACGAACAATCAACCATTCAACGACAAAAAATAATTGTCACTTTTTCTAAAAACTTATATTTAACTGTTCCTCTATGAACTCAAAAAACAGTCACGACATCTCCACGAACTCCATTGTTATAGACCTTGTCCATGTACGACTTGTCCTACGCAGCGACGAAGACCACGGCGCCGCGCCGCGCCGCGCCGCGCGAAAGCTCCACGAAACACCGAGACAAAAGAGCATCGGCGGCGGCAGCAGCAGCAGCAGAAGAGCAACCTTGGAAGGCCAGTGGGCGGTGGGGCTTCCACCCTTCCTCTGCCCCCTCCCCCCTTTGGTTACGGCGCGTGGGCGGTACCTGGCCTCCATCGGTGTAGCCGCTCGGACAGAAATAGCCGTCGTGAACGGTTTTATTGTTCCGGTTACCCGCTGCGGCGCCGGAGACTGCAACAGAATCGACGGCGGTGCTGCGGTAGAACTTGCAGATGTAGTTGAAGAATGGGAGAAGAGTCCCGTATCAGTTTTTAAGACGGGGGATGTGATAGTAGAGATTCATGATAGGGGTTGTCGATGAACTCCGTCATTGACAAGGAAGGATGTCATCACGAATGGGGTAGGAAGCATTGAATTGTAATTAATGAACTACTTTTTTTGATCAGGTAAATCCGGAAGAAAGAAAGTGAATATTGACCGTGGCCGAAATGTTCATTGTTGACATCGTTGGCTGGAGAATCAAATGGAGCGAAGGAAGTTCAAAGTATTACTATATGAAGTCCATAACAAAAAAACTATTCACGTTGTGGATGACTGAAGTAGTGCCACAAAGAGGTCGACGGGAGTCACTCGTGCTATGGGAGAGGGCGTGTGGCGCGTTGGGAGAATTACTGAAAGCGGCCGTCTCCGGCGCCGTCCAGACGGCGACCACTCTCGACGTCACTCGGATCGCCACGGTCAAAGCCGCCCGCGGGCGGGGTCTTAATCCTCGCGGAGAAGCAAGCCTTCTTGAAAGCCATTGAAGGTTGCATCTTGCTAAGGATATAGCACTGTAAGAATATTCAGTTTCTCGTCACTGTACATACTAGATGAATAACAACCGAAGATGATATTAAAATAAAATTTCGTTACATCATCTTTGCGAAAGTAGACCAATACAAAACAAAACAAAAATGTTTTATACCTTGGTCTTATTCCAGAAGAATAATTAGATCTTAATCCAGAAGACCGTTAACAAATCTGTTAATGATAGGGTAGTAATAAATTAAAAATTACTAATCAGATACGGTTGTAGAATCGCAACGAGGACATTCAAGGAAAAAATACTGACGTAAGACGAAACAAGTACACACTCACACGTCTCGACATATTAATAGGTAGGAAATTTATCGAATTATCAAGAGAATGTTATAGCATATAAACCTCTTCAATTATTGGATTCTTTTTGTAAACATGCTCTACACGTTTTGAGTTCCGTACCTCGAGTTCCAAAGATACTAGTTTATCGATAAAAAAAACTGTTGTTTTTTTAATAAAAAGCTTTTCTCGAACAATTCATATTCTCGAACATTGTTTTACGTTTCAAAAATTAATAATATAGAAAACTGCAGGGTGGTTAGAAGTTAATAAGTAGTTTTCGATAGAAATTTGAATACTATTTATTACCTCGCTATTACAAAACGCAAGTCTAATATTTGAAACAAAATCATGACAAACACATTGTCTTTAACAATTTTTCCAACAAAGTTAATTATGGAAATGCAAACACAGGATATGTTAAGCATAAAATAATTCTACAATTAAATTCGAGAAGTTTTCGACCCATCAAGTCAAATTTAATTCAAGTTCAGGATCGTTGTTAAGGATTCTCCAACGACCGCAATTAAATAAAGATGAAGGTTTAATGTGGTCGTTACATAGACTATAGCCAGCGGCAGTTTTGAATGCGTATAAAACTAGAGTAAACAAGAGGGAATTATTATTTTTTTTACAAGCATAAGGAATAGCATTTGAAACTACTTTCCTGAACTCGAGTTTCTCTGCACGTTTGGATAAAAAGAAGCGGAAGTGTCGCCGTGTGTGGAGGAGAGTCATCCCGGAAGTGACGATTCTGCGGGGGTGCAGTGTCATCTGCCGCATCACTGCGTGGAGAGACACTGTTGCTTTTTTACGGCGCTTCCTCAGGAGGAAGACGTAATAACGTGGAGAGTCACTCAAAGTTGTATTCATCGTTAAGCGAATTTACAGTTACGACCACATTTTGTGATAGCACTTGCCTCATTACGTGATTAGCACGACGGTTTATCTTAAAACCAAGTGAATATTTACAAGGAGGCTATATACGACATGAAGATTCTAATAAGTTTTAAAATACACTTTCAAATGGAATTATCTCCAAAAATAAAATCTGCTCAACATTATTTGCAAAAATAATTTAATTTTTAGCATTCAAAGATACCATAAATTCCCAACATCTCTCATTCCCAATTCCCTCTCTCAAGTCCAACGGTTAGGAGGAAGAGCAGGCCTCATAGTCTGAACCTCGTCAAAAGAATAAAAAAGATACTTCCCTGGACACAATCGGATGCCCGTTAAAAATACAAGATTAATTCTCCCCACTCCACTTGTATTGGTTCAGATTGTAGAATAAGTTACAGTGTAAAATACGAGTTGATTTGGACAATAATAACTCATACCGCCGAGGGGTTATAATTGAATGAGATTTCACACCTAGGAAATAGTTCATTTGAACATGTGGAACATTTGAACGAATTCTTATCTTCCAATGTTTTAACATGAAAATATGTATAATATAGTTTTCCTGTTCGCTGAGCGTGCATTCAATGTTAAAAAGTTACACCTGATTCTTTTCATCAAGAAACTTTATTGTTTTCCTTAGTGTACCGTTCAAATGACGGTTCAAAACCTCAAAATTAATAAATATTCTCTAACTTTGGATTTGTCGTTATTATCCAAATCGCCACAGGTTAGTTTTTAACACTTTGAAGCGTTCTACATTAACGTTCTTTCGGTATTTAACGGTTACGCTACAACACACATCTTTAACAAATAACAAATAACTTTTCAAAATTAAAACATAATTACAAACTAAAAAAATTCCAATACTCTGTGTGGTACGTTCGTCAGTTTTCTTTCATTGTATATGTTCGATAATGAGATATATTTTGGTTCCAATTATTTTTAATAATGTAATAAATTTCATTACTGTATTTTCTGAGTCTTCTGGCAAGGTAACTTAAACGTAACTTTCATTAATATTAATATGTGTGCTTTATATTATTTTCTTTTATTTCCGAATGTATACGCGATAAGTACTGCTATCTCAGATAAAGTATTGCTATAGAAATAACGGTTTTAGGAATATTTTACCTCTGACAAAAGTGGAATCTTCTGGTGATTGTTAACTTCGTTACTTCGAGTCGGTTTCGAAACCATCTCGGTGACTGTCTCCACAAGATGTATATACAGATCTTAGAAAGGAAATTGTGCAAGTAACTTAATATAACGTAAACGGTGCAGTGTATGTGTGTGGGAAGAACTCGAACTGGAGTCCGCTGCCTCCGAAGCCAGAAGTGTCAGAGTGTCCACTTTCACATCCCTAGAACACTCTCCGCTCTGCATCCGGTTTACTCTTCGATCACGCTTCTCAATATAGATCCTTTTCTAATCGATTTACAGTTACTGAAAAGCATGCTCAAACTCGGCTGACCGTTCCTGTTTCTTTTGTCGAGCACCAAATATGAGACAAGTTTTCGATGTCATTAAACCATAAGGCTTCTTATGGGAGTTTTTTTAAATTATGATCCTTCATTATCCTTCCTTATATTTCAGTGTAAAAAAAATAGCACGTTTATATTCAAAAACTGTAGTGATATCTTGATTCGTTAATTGAAGCGAAAATTCAATAAAATTATCGTCAATAAAAACTTTGAATGTTTACGCTGTAATTCAAAGGATTGAGCTATTAGTTAAGACAATAAAAATCTAAAAAATTGCAAACAACCAAGAGAATTACAAATAACAGCTTCAAAGAGTGAAGGGCTCTAATGACCTCGATGCTGACGAGCCCTAAAGACCAACAAAAAAAAAGCTTTGAAGAAAAGATATTTATGAGCAATAATTTTTATAACTATTCTGTTAATATAAAATGAACTTCCATTTTAGCATGAGTAATAAGTAAATAAGAATTTTGTTCCAATTTTAAAAAAGTAATGATGATTCAATAATATACGGAGAGCACGCTTTTGTGTTACTTGGAAGAGGGAAGAGAATTTCAAATTATTAAAATTGTTTCCTGAGTAACATGAGTGAGGAATAAAGTACTTGTTTCCTCATATTATGAATCACTATATTACGAGAAAACAATTTACACTGAGTCAGAGTTGTTGATGAACTGAAGTTTATTATCAATCTACCAATTCTTAAAGTGCAAGTTGTTATAGGAAGACGAGAAAAATATATTTTAAAAGAATATTATTTCATATGAATTTTTAAACTATACGTATTAAAAAGGTCTAATCATTTTGTAAATAGTTCAATAAGTTGAGCAAACACTATTCATTCTGACATTGGTTTATAATTCGTACCATCTCATTTTAATCAGATATCATAGATCCATATTTTGTATCTTTACTAATTATATTCCATAATTAACACTTTATTAAATAAATTTTGTTTACGTAAGTTTTTATGAAAATATACGAAGTATTTTACGTAAATGATTCGAGTTATTAATCAAAATCAACAATATGAAGATTAAAAACGAGGTACAAATTATAATAAAACTTCAGATAATAATTTTTGCTCCTCTTTTCCTTGGAAGTTTTAATTTAAACCTTTCTATAGATAGATTTTAGAGGAAATTCTAAAATTTTATTCTCAGAAGGGAACACGACAATAACACGTGCGATGTATTTTGAAAATGTGCCGACAAATTGAATATAATATGCATAAATCTGAAAATGGAATTTTAAAATCATAGTTACTTTTATACATGAAAAAAAACAAACATATTGACAGTCTTCTCACGAATAATTTTGGCAAAAACAAGAGACTTACTGTCGCAGTTTGCACCCATGAAGCCAATTCGTCTCTGAAATCTTTCAGTTATATCCTATCAACTTAGACCAAGATTTCCAATATTTCTCGTGGGACACAAGATATTTCAAATATCAGTAAAAATGAGATTCTCCACACATTGAGAGATTAAGAGTGTTTAAGGGTTTTTATTAATGAAGATGACTGAGAACAAGATTTAGTTTAAATCTGATGATAATAACTCGTATTAAAATTTTGTTGATTATTCAATAGAACTCTACTCGACAATTGAAACTCTCTTGACCAAGTAATTTCACGATTTGTCACATATCTGGAAGCGAGCTGTAAAAATAAAAAATCCATTGGTTTACAACGTCTAAAAGCTGGAAATTTCTTTATGCTCTTCATCTCGTGGTGCCTTCGTTCCTAAGAAGATTCTAGTTCCTCTCAAGTTGGCAGTTGAAAAATGGAAAGTTTAACTCAGCCAGAGGCGTAGTCAGGATTTCGGTACAGAGAGGGTCTGAGTACAAATGAATTAATATACAAATACTCGGTTTTTACTTTTTTTATAGAAATGTTAACACTAATATTAACTCAGCGATAACTTAATCACATAACCACTCATTAAATCAACTATCGTATAAATAAATTTAACTACAGTAATGGTTTTTTATTTGTTATGGGACAGAACCCCTTGCACGCCCCCTCCTCTTTGGCCACGCTCTTGACCCAGAGCAGGAGTGCGCACACGTGCAACTAAAACTACCACTTCTTAACAAATATTTGAAAAAGTCGCTCATACGGATAGTACGAAGAATCGGTTAGGTATAAAGCTTTTAGATATAACCATACTTCGTATCGAAACGCGTCATCACAAAGTAGTTACCAGACGTAATCCCAAGGGCTAAGGGAGATGAGAGGCGGGTGGAAGCCAGGGAAGATGACACTGGCCCACCACGCCTATGAAATTTACTGCGTCGAGTCCGTCCCATCTCCGATAAGCTAGTCGCCGCCAATTATAAGGCGTTGCTCCCCCATCACACCTGATTGACATCGACCACGCCCACATCCATCAACGGAGGATTTCTCGATTCGTCCTCGAAAAGCTGTCATTTCGAAATTGCTTTTCGCTCCTTTTTACGAGTCTCTTGTACTCGGCAGCTCGTAACGGGTGACGGAAATGCAGTCTACATTATATAGTTGTTGTTATTGCTGATGTTTTTATTATTATTTCTCATTTTATTTTATTATTATTACTATTTCTTTGAGCTACATTCTTCTCGGTAATACCAGCGTCCATTCCCCTTATTTTCCAACTCTTTTTTCCTCAAGAATTCATGAACTTCCAATATGAGTTGTGGCTATGGTGATAGCTTTTTGCCGAGATATATTGGAATATTCTTTCCAGATTTAAACGGAAATGTTTTGAAATTACTCCAGCTTTTTAAATTACACATAAACCACATAAACTTGATTCTTCTCCCAAATTGTCTTGGTTTCCCGAGAGAAAGGGATATTCTGTGATTCTTCACTTATTGAGTTTTGTGTACGTTTGGAAGAACAATGTCTATGAGGACTGTAGTCTTGAGAATTTTGTCAGTTAATGTGGTATCTGAACGATTATCGTACTAAATTTATCAAAAAAAGCTCCGCAAGTTCTTTTCCTTAACACAAGGAGGAGATGATGTATCCAGTAAATGTTCGGGCCACGTTGATCCTATACAGATGTACCTGCACAGATATAACTCCACATACGATAGAAATAAACACTTCGTTTCTCAGGACGTCCTTGGGTACAACAAGACTATCAAACAAACTGATGAGTTTTAAATTTTCTCATTAAATTATTACAAATAAAACTTCTTATCCATAGCCATTATCAAAATATGTATGAGTCACATTGATATTTTAAGTAAAAACGCTAGCGTATTAATTTACGTTGTAAAATAATTTCACACAAAAACGCAAAGTATTTTTTAAAAAGTTTTTAACCCTACTATAAAAATGTAATTCATCTCATCACCCTTAACGATTAAAGAAATCAAAACAAACTATGATCGCCCAGAAGACAGTTTTATACAATATACAGTTTCCTTTCACAAAAACAATTTTAGGAATTAAAAATTAAAAACTCATAATGAACATTGATATGTCACGCATACAAGATTATCATCACAGTTATTATTACATTATACATTTGTTATACAAAATCACAGTTATTACATTATACATTTGTTTGTCAAATGACAAACCTATCCTATTATTTATTTTCTGGCTAATCAATTCGTTTACGTATATTGTAATCATACCTTAATCGTGATGACACAGATGATTTTGATTTAATGAAGAAAACTATATTAATAATATTTTCTTTGTCTCTGCGAAAACACAATCAGAAAACCTATCTGAATATTTCGTCCGTGTTCTCGGTCTGAAACAAAGCCAAGTAGAATGCTGAGCAGTTTGTGGCCGTGGTGTCGACACAAATGGTGCGTGAAATGTGGGTGAACATAGTCTCACAGATTTCATCTACATCGTACCTGTTCTCTCTTCATAGGTGTAATTTTCCGTTAGAAAACAACAGCATTGAACTTTTCAGAATATACTAGTAAAATAACATTTGTTCTCCCATATCACCTTATATATTTATCTAGTATATCTAAGTAATCATATTTTGGTAAAAAATCTTCAAAATTCTAGATCACGTGGAGAGGTAACTTGACTCAAGAGTTAAACACCTGTTACTTTTTTTTACATACATTTTATCATAAAAATGACACACTTTCTTAAATTTTTAATTTTGGGTTAGTTTTAAATCCTCACTGTTCTATATACATAATATTATTTCTCTGTTGATTTACACAAGCTTAAAATTAAAATTGGTAGAAGAGTTATTAGAGTTCGGTGAACAGTCTATCTACATTGTTTTGTTCCTCTGAAAGGAGAAAGGTATAATGTTTTGGACCAGACGTTCCTTGGGACACTATATAGAATATCTGCGTTAGTAACGGGGCCTGTGAAAAAATATTGCAGAAATATATTCCTTTGTTTAAAATGATCAACTCTCCATCTCTTTGCCGGAATTCGGAGTGTAGATAGTTCTTGAGAGTAAAAAGCATTGGAAATAGAGACAGTCTCAAAAAGTGAATGGGATAGAATGTACTCCATCTATACCTCATAGCCGTGAGATAGTGGTTGGTTTTATTTCAATACAAACTAAAATTTGGGAGCCATGAAAAATGGAACCTGAAAAGTGCTTCATTCCCGTATTGGAAATGATAATTATTAACTTAATTTAAAAATATCTATCTGACACAATATTGGATACCGTAAATTTTTCTCGCTTCCTTTACTTCGATGATTAAACTCCGATTTACAAATTCACAATTTAGAAGCGTTTTAGTTTTATTTCAATAACAGGAGTAATGAATTTCTTCATCACTTTACGAATATTACAACTCTGTCTTCAAATTCTCATTGAAAGGCGAATGAATAAATCTGAACGCAGGAAATCCGATTATAATTAACGAATGCGAACTCATAACAAAGAGAATTGAGATAAATTCATAATAATATCTATAAATTTAATGAATAAGACAGGAGAAACGTAATAAAGTTTATACAGATACGACACAAATGCCTATATACGCATATCTGCTTCCATTCATAGTTTGTCTACGAAATAAATTTAAAATGTTCACAGCATTTATATTGTCTCGATTGCTCAGTATTTATACCTATGAATCTAGAAGATTTTGCATATTTAATAACAAACAAATTTGAAATATACAGATAATATTTTTAAGACCATGAATCAATAGCTCTATTGTCATAAAGCAATTAGGAAGTGAAACCAAAGGCGGTTCTATCAAAGAAAAACGGCAGAAAAAATCGCTTACAAGGTCTCCGCTGTAAATAATTCTTAGAGGGACGAGAAAATCGACAAAATTCTACTCGCATGGACGCTTTGTAGCAATGCATCTCTTCAGCTACTACCGCCATTTTCGCTTCCAAATTCTTTCGCTAAAGAAACGATCTCCCGACCTTGTCTTTACTGCCGGGTCTCCCACACAGTCGTAGTCCCTACACTGCCAAAGAAATGGTATTCGAACCCGTTACTCCGGGTAACACAGCCGCCGCACCAGATCAAAGTGACTGGAGAGAGAGAATCGCAGCGGGGTGACGACGACGGTGCGAAAAAGAATTGCGATTCGAAGTACGCGGAAAAGTTGTGAACTGAAAAATCTCAGCCAATTCATTTTTATAGGTCATCATAATATGTTTTAGTTTCCATAACAATTGTCATTGAAGCATTTTTTTTCAATGTCAGTATTAGTCAAACTCTCCCACAACACGCTCCGAAGTCGTCCAAGGGATTTATGAAGGGTAGAGATTCGCAATTATTTGACCCCGAAGGCACCCTAGGGGTTCACAGAATGTAGCGCTCTCCAATTACTTAGACTCGGCACTAGGAGGAGGTGTGGCCAGCATCTCGCTCCGGCTGGTTTGACCCCAGGAAAGACCAGGTACTCGTTTTGCAACAAGTACAGTAGGCCTGGGACACAGTGTTGGTGAGGTGCGATAAAAAAAATCACCACCCCACCAGAGTCAAACTCCGGCCATCCAACCAGCAATTCAGTGCACTACCCACAGAGTCACGCTGAGTCCTAATATTATTAAAGACATAAAATATGGCATATTTATTACAGACATAAAATAGTACTAAAAATCTCTGATGAAAAACAAAACAAAAAAATAAAAAATATAATAAATAAGAAATTGGTGTATTCTATAGAGTGTAAACCATCTTCTTGTGTAGAATTCAGCTTTCTAGTAACTTGCTTTTGTTTTGTTTTTTTGTTCCTACGAATGAAGAGTAAGAGGTGGGGATACATATAATTCCTTTCATTTTATTCAATCAGGGTTACACCGCTACCACCTCTCATCGCCACTGCCACCACCCAAACGACGCCTCCGATGTGACTAAGCTGTTGTCATCACAATCGATTTCTTCCATCCATGTATGCATCTCACGTCAATCGATCGTTGTTGATAGTTATCGCTGAGCTTTCACGACCACCATCACGACTACAATGCCCCCACCACCACCACCACCACCACCACGCTATCCGGCGGTCCCAATGACCTTTCACCACCGACTATCAAACAATGCCACCATTTCCGATCACCACAACCACAATCTCCACAACTAATCCACTGTTGCCACTATACTGTTGCCACTATACTGACCGTCACTTCCCGTTTACAACACCCCCGCCTCTCTTATCATTGCTATTGTTCTAGCAATGCAGCCACTACCGTCACCGATCACGTAGCGCAGTGGCAATGTCGTCCACGACCCCGCAAGGACGCTTCGTACAGCGGTCGCCGACTCTTTCTCCACCGCCATCATAAGAAGCGAATCTTTTGCACCCAAGATTCGGAATTCGTAAAACAGTCACATGTTTGAGGCTACTCGAAATGTTTCAAATTGGGTATTTTTACTACACTCATAAAATATGAACTATGCTACATATTACTATACAAAAATGGCCAGAATAATACAACATTTTGAAAATATTAGAATGGATAGTAACCATACATTTATTGAATGCATACTCTCATAACATGTAAAAATTGAAAAGAAATTATTTCATAAATAATAAGAGGAACAAACTCCGAATAGATTTAGATAACATTCGAAACTCCAAAGAGTACGAGTATCAAATTACTGCATTCTCAACAAATGTGTTCAATAATATTACAAAATTCAGAGAAAATTATTTTTTTTGTAACTAATACTAGAAAAATAATATATACCAGTTATTGTACAAGTATAGTTATTTTGAGTATTTCCGTCGAAAACAAAGCAGAGAATTAATCTGAGGTCCCAATTAAGTTTCTGCAATATAATAATTGCAGCCGTAAGAATCCACTTTAATGGTAAGAGAAACGACATTAATGGTAAGAGAGATGACTCATTAACGTCATCTGCCTTATTGAAGAAGTGAACAATCATCTGATGCATTCTGTTTCATTCGTAGTTCAGACAGTTCGTCGGATTCTATTTTTAATCACACACTTCATTGAACAACGACTAGCAGCAAAAAATTCGAACATATTGATGAAATATTTCTATACAAAATAAAAACTAAGCTCTAACAATATATAATAGTTACTTAATTTTTTTTCTAAAATGTAAATTTTTGTAATTATCTTTTCTCATCCATGTTACTTTACCAAACGTCCCAATTGCCACAAATAAGGTATCGCTACAAGGATTACTTTCTAAAATTTAAAGAAAATGTAATCATACGTTTTACATACATGTACAATTTCTTTTATCAATTGCTTTAAAATACAAATGATTTCGAACTTTCGTCCGTCTCCTGTCAGGTGCCGCAGCACTTATGTCCCTCTGTCTGGCTACACGAGAGCATTTCGACATATGTGGGAGCATATAGATAAACGAACACTAACCCTTCATTTTAAATGATGTTTGGGTAAATTCTGTAGTAATGGAGCTTTAGAGAGCTGGGAAAACAGCACTTCGTATAAACCAGACTCAACAACAATCCATACAAAGAAGAGCAAACAGAAATCGCAATTCAAATAGCATCGGATAGATGCTACGTGAAACATAAGATTCGCAGACTTTGTCGAGAATTGTGCTGGAAGTTTGAAATAACAAAAAAATTTACTTTCCTTTTGAAGATTAAAATTTTTATTTATTCTTTAAGTGCACGAATTATTCGCTCGTGTCTAGCCAGTTAAATTTCAAATGCAAAGTATAATATTAATTAAATTATACGAGTATAATTAACAAAAGTCAAAGTAGGAGCTTTTCATGGCTGACGTCATAATGTGCCTTGGCTATCCGGTTGGTGGTGAGTCGTGGAGAAAAAATATTTGACATTTCGGCTACTACGTTGTAGCTTTCTTCCGTAGAAATGTCATAGTCGGTGGCTACGACCGGAGTGGTCTTCACCACAGACTCCGATCGTAACCACAGACCAAGACATCTTGCAGACGGCAGCTCATCAATAGGAACGTCAAGATTTTTCCACAACGCGGCACTAACAGAGAAGCCTCTGCTTGAACAAAAACATTTAAAGCTAGAAGAATTTATTAAATGAAATGCTGCAATTTATTGAATCAATTTCTAAAATATTAATGTTCTTGAGAATCGTTTTTACTATTTATAAACTAGCTACTACGAATATTTGAGCCATTAATTTATTCTTTTGGACAATAATTTCTTTTTTCTATCATCACTTGTGTTAGTACTTTTCAATTTGGTAACTATTTTAACTATTTATTAGCATTTCATAAATAATTCACAA
Source organism: Laupala kohalensis (assembly GCA_002313205.1). Taxonomy (NCBI): domain Eukaryota; kingdom Metazoa; phylum Arthropoda; class Insecta; order Orthoptera; family Trigonidiidae; genus Laupala; species Laupala kohalensis. The sequence continues at coordinate 1,653,431 of NNCF01126407.1, read as the reverse complement.
TATATTCACATAACGAGTGTATAAGTGAAAGTTAAGGTAAATATCAACCGCCAATACGAACCAAAATGTCTATGAATTCCTCGGTATTCATAGAATGACCGAATTCATTGTTCTATTTTGGACATTCTCTCAATTATTGTACTTAATGGAGTGGGGGTAATGTCCAAAATAAAACAATGAATTCGGTCATTATGAAAGTTCTTATTTCCATTATCACAGTTACATAAAAATGAGGGTTAGATATGCAAGATAGAAATCAAAATTTCACTCAAGTTGTATGCCCTCTCCACTGAACGCCGAATTTTTCATACAATGCGCATAAGACGGGTACAAAAAGTGACCAGTGTCTTCTGCGCGCACCTGCGCGTGCGTGAGCGTGAGCGGGCGTGACGCAGCAGGGCACGTCTTGCTTGCAGAGCACGCTGCCTGCCTTCCTCGGAGCCAATGCTCCCGGACTGGGGACTAGCGAATCAAATTGACACGCTTAACATTTTAACTATTTTGTTTGTTTGTTTATTCTTCTTCACGAAACTAACGCCTTAAACATTTCAATTGAGTGTAATTTTTAATGCAGAGAATATGAGCAATTTGAGCAATATATGAAAAGGATCTTCATCTAAACAGCTTTTTAGTGAAGTAGTATATTTTGTAATGTCTTACCAATACTTTCACAAACTACAACTACTGAATTAAAACTCAAAACCGGTCAATACCGAAAATTGTTCACTCCTTTGAAAACTGCGTAATTGCTCTAGGAAGAGGAATTTTAAATTACAGAAATCAATTAAACAATATTTCTTCCGAAGAACGTGACGAGAGAATGTATACTTGCGTTTACATTACCTCTCCGTGATGTGTTAAAATAATTGATAATGGTTAACAAGAAGAAATGTATTAAGAAGACATAACCACAAGTATTCTGTCAACCACAAAACTACATAGTTTTTCATAACCTGAGCAGAAAATTATCCACAAATACTTTTGTTTCCTTCCGGGAGGCATTCGATCTAACTTTTCTTTTATATTTTTCGTCACACGAATTTTTCTTCGCGACAATTGATTAAGTAGGAAAAGAAACAGATCAAAAACACATAAGGAAGTATAATTTTAAAGAAACTTTCAGGTTACTATGATACATCGCAGCCGTGGCGTAATTCTAGCGTCTTCATCTCCTTTCGTAAAAATGATTGGAAGAATATGATTTGATCCTCCGGGGTTTTCAGTAGGGATTTCCCTCATCTAATCCAGGATAATGTCTGTTCGGTACCCTCGACCACCTTACATTGCCCGGTATTGTAACATCTATCGTCCCCAATCACGTGTTTAAGTGGAAGAGGTCTGATGACCTGAACCTCACTTTAATAAATAAATAAAAGTATCTTACCAATATTTATATATTTCGATGGATAATTTTGCAACCAGAGAAGACGCAATATCACGCAGAACGATATGTAATCAGGACCCCTATTAGAGTAGCCCACGACAACCCTCTGATTATTATTAAACAACTAAAGCGTCATTTTACGCCTCAATTCTGCGGTACACATGCGGAATAAGGGAGAGATAAATTCATCATTATAAATGTGACGAGGGAATAGGTATTTTGCCGACAATTATACCGGACATTTTTTTAAATAATTTCAGAATCTTAAGCAAGTATTGAATCCACGTCCCTAGGTTTACCTAGTTCAATGCTTTTATACAAATATATTTAATAATATGAATTGTCCATCTTCGAGAGCATAGTAGTACAAAGTAAATGAGTATTAACGAACCAATCAAAGAAGTCCCAAATTCGATTCCCGACTCGTCGCCATTTTCACCTGACCGAAAGTTATCACATACCTTCTCCACGAGCAAGTACACAGAAGAAATATATGCTAGTTTTAATTTTTGTAGGATTTTATTTTGAAGTGTATTATTTTGTGATTAGTGGAATCCTTCTGATGTATTTTCACTAAGATATGCTTTGTGTCTGAATTAATTGGTAGCTATTAATCACTTTATATTTAACAATATTTATATAAATGTAGAGTTCTGTTCGAATTCTCAGTTATAACCACAATTATTCACAGATAATTTGAAATGAATTGTATCACTCAACGCTGACATGCGTATTAGAGGAAACACAATTAAAATGTTCATAAGGAATTTGACACTTTTAAAGTACTGCATTATCCTTTAATAGTATTTTTCATTGATTTTCAAAATTTTCTTAACTTGTAAATTTAATCATTTCATTTTGGTATATTAAAATGCAATTTCACGTGTAATTTGTTTACTAGCAATTATACGTTCAAATACAGGCACTTCTAATTTATTCAATAACATTTATCAAACGTTATAAGTGATATAATAATTAAAGGTTTCGAAACAAAGATTACATACTTCGTAAGGGGATAAGCTAACTAACCATCAAGAAAAGAGAAATAAGTTAAAGAAGATCACATATAGAAACTATTCCGCTCACATTAATACTACATTTCAATTTTGTCCTTCGGTTTTTTCGAGTAGCAGCTGCGGTACAAAAAAAGGTAAAAGCATTTGCGCCTGAGTTCACCTCAGGTCCAATCCATGAAACCACTTGCATCGTACAACATTTCACAAGCACGATTTAGAATTTAAGCGCAGTCGATGTTGAATTACTGGAAAAGGGGCATTTGTGCGGAGTATTTCCAGGAAATCCACTTTGAATTAGTTGAGCTGGAAATCGGATCTCGTCCCGCGTTCAGCTGCAAAACTCTGGAATTGCCACCGCAGTCGCTCAAGAGAATAACAAAAACTCCACAACATTCTGGCTCAAGAAGTTTGATTCGGTTCGCAAAGGACCAGAAATGTCATGGCTCATGTAATTCATCCAGTTTAAACTTGGTATGCAAGCACGTTATTATAAATAAAACAATACTTGAAACGAAATTGAACTGCGAGGAAAATATTTCATTTACAACGTTTTATTTACTTGGACTTGACTAGTTTCGATGTACTTTGACACACTAGTGTGTTTTTGACATTCAGTTCTGGAATGTGTTATACAACTTGATTGCAACATAAAAACTCGATGTAACAAAAACCTAATTCTTATATAATTTTATACGCTCGTACACATATAAAATTCAAATTATGGAAGTGGAATTAGTCTTTGATAATTTCTTTCTAACACTCTATGGTAAACATAAATTTTTACTTTAAGATTTTATACACACAGTAGAATTATTTTCCAAATTAAAGTTATTTAAGCACGTGATAAGGGAATGAAATTCTTCTTTCGGCAAAGTCTATGAGAAACATCATTTTTTTTTCAAGTTGTCTCGCATTTTATGAATGTTATAGAGCTGATTATTCGGATTTTGGCATGGTCCAATCTATTACACCATAAAACTAACAGTGAATCACTAAGAAATTTCTCTAAAATAACGTTTGGCTTATCGTAATAAATTAGAACTTATTATCGATGAAACTCATAGATGAAACACATGGACACTATGGGAAAGAGAGAAACAGATGTCAAAAATTTGAATAGACATACCTCAATAATATATCTGTACTTCAAGAGCATAGGTAGAAAATCTATCGAAATAACGAGGGGTGCGGGATAGAGCGGTAGCACACCATGCTCTCATCCATACTTCCATACTAATGCACAAGTGCGTAAAGTGAAAATGTGTCTGTTTGCTACTTGATCACGACCAAACGACTAGACCAATCGGGATGAACTTTCACAAGGAGATAGTTTAGATGTCCAGGATGAACATAGACTAACAATTTTTTAATATGTGGTAAGAAGGACACAAATGATTTTGATGATAAATGTTGATAAAATAGGGAAGAAGAGAGTTATAAACGCTTACGCTACCTAACCGGCTGGAGATAAGTGACTATTATGCATGTCAATATTGTTTGCCCCAAAGATTTCTACAAAACAGTCCCCGACAGCATATGTATATCTACAAAAAATAAACTAAATTATCGATAGAACGTTATTAAAAATAGTAGTGTTAAATACTTCAATTAAGAGAGTAATTAAGAGGTAAAAAATCAATCATAATCAAATTTAATGGGTTAATTTAGTGCATTTATCAAAGATAGAAAATTCTGTAAATCGTAAAATTTCGACGAATCGTTTAGATTTATAAGAATTGTAATGAAATGGTGCATCTGAGTCATGCATCGAAAGCGAAAATTCAACCGACACGCGAGATGTTGTATACAGTCAAGTTGCATTATTATGAATTCGTAAAATTAGGATGTTGTACATATGTTTTTAAAATTGAGTAAGTAAAAGTATTTGGATCTTACTATTAGATGGATTTCATTTCTTCCTGAGTAAAAGAAGATTCCTCTAAGAAAAATCCCGGACAAAGCTGGGTAATCATACAAGGGTAAATGAAATAAAATGACATTAGCTGGAACAAGAGCTCTATCGGTAAACAAAATATCAATCTGGAGATCGCAGTAAAACCTACGAAGAGTCAAGTCTTCCATGAATTAATTCCTTCATTGATGTGATAGCAAAAAATTAAATTACTTCGAGGGACGGTGTAAAACATACCGAAAACGCTCCAGTAATAATCCCGGAGAGTGGTCCGTTGAGAAACGGGACTTTTGACACCTTTGCTGCAGCTTTCTTACATTAACGAGTCAATGCATAGGAAAGGAAAAACTCCCATATCGACGCTCAACTCGACGACTGTGTGCTAAGCGCTAGAGGCAACTGCAGAGCGGACACCGGATCGTGCAGCCGGATCGTTTGTGCGCGGTCACGTTCTACAGACACGCGGCTGCAGAAGCGGCAGAAGAGGGGAAGGGGGAGTCGCGTTGCATCTTGTCGCGTCTCTCGGGATACCTAAGCGAGAGAATATGTGCGGGGGTGGGAATAACGATGATGGCGGAGGAGCGTAAGTTGGCACGGGGATGAAGAACTGGGGGGGAGGTAAAGCTAGCCCATCCAAGCAGGTAGATACCCGCGTTCGAGGTCTTCGCTAACTCGCTTCCCACGGCTTAGGTCACGGGTGCAGAGGATGGAGCAGGTCGTTACTTAAGATCTGATTTTCTCACTCTCCGCTCGAACAGCTTTTGTTCTCTTGACTTCGAATTGCCTATACCAACATTCTCAACCTTATTCCGTTTTATTTCAAAACCAATAGATATTTCCTCCAACACCACTCAAATGAGACCGATCCTTCATATCTGCGGGTAATTAGTATATTCACGAATCGCCAAAAATAATAGGTTCCTAATTACTTACCATTCACCGAGAATACACTGCATTATTAATAGTTTTACCTAGTTCGTAGCGAGAAAATAACACTGGAATTTATGTTGCAGTATTCTTAATTTGAGATCATTTGCGTGAAAGGATTTTCCATTATTGTACTTAAATGTTTGCTGACTGTCAGTTTATTTTAATATAACACGTTGGACTATTCCAACAAAATGGTGGTATTGAAAACGTAATGTAGAGAACCACGTGGGGTGAAAGCAATACACTTATACATATTTTTAACATTCACCCCTCCCTGACTCAAAAATCGCAAAAATCCTTTTTTATTTCGTATAATTTTTCACGTACTTGGAAGCAAAAAAAGATACGCAATCGTAGTTAAATTATATAAATATGACTACTTTGAGGCAGTTGGTTTTCGCCAATTGATAATTTTTTCTTTTTCTCTTTCCGATAACGAGGTAAGGGCGCCATGTAGTATTATAAAATCCCTTCAATCGTATCATCAAATACGAGAATAATCATGAGACAACACGTCGGATAGTATGGGAACATTTGAAATATTTATAACTGAATAAGGCATAATTTACGATCAAATCTCGAAGTAATTACGCGACCCAGCGCAAGGAAACTCGTTGGCGATCACAGGGGACATTCTACGTCATCCCACAATGTGGAAGGCAGGTGCAAAACATTTACACGCTGCGTAGTACGCTGCATGGGGAGGTGAGCATATCTTATGTAAGTGGGCAAAGGATGCAGCGGAGGACCGGTTTGCTGATTTGGGCCACGGCCGCTTCGGCGCGCGCGTTGTCTCGTCCAGGGCACTTGCTGGAGTGCGATGGGCAGGTTGAGTAGTCTAAACAAATGCGGTCTTCCAATCACGCTCCCGGAAACAAATATCACGGATTGGAAATACGGACGAACCTCGTAATGACGTAGTTACAGGTAAGGTGGAGAGAGCCAATAATAATGAAAATGGTGAAGACAGTGCAAAATTATTTCATGTAACTCATTAGATACAATTCTTATACATTAAGGCTGTGATCGATTTAAAAAAATAATACTTAACCTTCACCAATTAGTAGAAGATCACCCCAGACGTAACCTTTTTTTTTCGGAGTTCTGATGTTTTCTTATATATACATTTTATTTCTTTCTACTTTTAATGTGAGGTAGATAACATCTCTGGAATATTGCATCGTCTACGGCCAGGTGAAAATTGCGACGGACCAGGACTCGAACCCGGGGCATCCTGCTTTGGTCTCAGGTGTGCTGCCACTGCACCACCCGTTTCAACTCCCAAAGCCCGTATACAACATTCACCTGACCTATCACGGTTCCGGGTTCGAGTCCCGGTGAGTCGCAATTTTCACCTGCACATAGACGATGCAAACTTCCCTCCCCGAGTAGGTACTCGAAAGTTGTGAGTTCAGTCTCTGGAATACTCTTAAGTGCTCCTGGGTGGTAAAAAAATAGCATCGCTTGTATGGTAACCGAAAATTACGGCCGTCGTCATTGTTCTCGACCGAAGTTACTGAACGCACAAGGTGCATCGAAGAAAACTGTTGAGGCTTAACTCATTGAAAGCTATACAAAAACAATTCAAAATATTAACTGAGGAGGCCACACTCATTGGCAAATGATAAAAATCTACCTTCCTAGTCCCGTCGTATGAGAGAAGTATGGAAGTTCAGTAATTCATTTCCGGTTGATTCACAAGTTACAAAACAGTTCAATCGGAAAGTACACATGTTAGATAGTTAAATTAAATTTTAATAAATTGAACAACGATACCAATGCAGGTCAAAAAGTTAAAGTGTAAACAAATTTCTGGTACACTGATAGGAGTGACGGTTGTAAGTTCGTGTCAGATTCTCATCATTCTATGAGGTTACAAATAGTTTTAAAAAGCATAGATTGTTATTAAGGGTACACATATTATTGAGAAACAAAAAAAAAATGTTTATCAAATTACTTTCATTTTCCACACATTCAAAACACATTTTAGAATCCTTTAACTACTACTCTCCGAATTTCGATACCCATTTGTCGCGATTTGGTTTATGTGCAAGATATTCTCTTCATCAAATAATGTTAGGTACGAGAAGAAAATCTGTAAGGGAACAGAAACATTTATACGAAAGATTACGATTAAAACAGTTCTTGTACGCCGAAACAGGAAAAAAATTGAAATCACGTGACCAAATATCCAGAATTGTAAGTATAGTACTGTAAGTGTAGTACTGTAAGTACAATATATTATAATCTATTGCATAGGAAACCTAAAATTTTGTACTCATCTGAAATGTGATACTTGTGTATCTCCAAGCAGTCCAAGACAGCTTAGATATCCTAAAACGTCATATAATTTATCTTACATTTCAAAATTGTACAACTTAAGATAACTTTTTTCTTTTTACACCCAACCAGCAATAATTTCAAATTTCTTAGTCATAAATCAAATTGGTTAACTAATATTAAATCTCCATAGATATTACTGGTATTACTGTTAAGTTAACATTATTCTTAAGAGTTCACATTATCTTGACTTAGTTCATTTCTATCTGAAATTCCTTGACGAAATATGCCATCAAATTATCATAACGTTTAGTTCGCTGGATCTTGGGGAGACTAGGCGGGAAGTTCTACACATTTACTGTGTTTCTAAGACAAATGGATATTAAAGCGAAAGAATTTAAACGCTTGACTTCAACAGAAAGGTTGAGTTCATTCCTCCGAGTGCGAATTACATATTTAAATGAACCATGAAATATGAGATGAAGAGGAAAGTTAGCTACCATTTGAATATCTGTAGTTATAACACTATTTTCTCTGACTCAGGTCTTCTCACTAACGACTCAATAACAAGTCGTTAGGTCCATAATAACTTTTTTAGGCCTTAGTCTAGTAATTTTGATGGCAGAGAAAATGACTTACCGGACGTATGCCTTTTTTCATTTCTTCCGAAATACTCTCTTCCTGTTTAACAAAATCACTTGACGTGTTGGGTCGTTAGATCCAAAGAAACGGAACGGTGAAGTTTGGAGAGTTTGTCGATATCCTCAATTGCGTATTTATTAAATTGAGTTTTCATTTGTGGGTCTAGCGAAGGTCTGTTCTTGCGCCATTTTGCCTCAATATAAATGAATGTACTTCATACAAAAACAAAACAATATTTGAAATATAAAAAAATGTTTGGGTTCACAATTTTAGTGTGATTTGAGTCGAAGGTAAACTAATGTAATCGATTACATTAGTTCTTCATACTGTGGTACATGGTTATCGTCATCAACGTAACGTATACGCTAAGAAGCGTGGTCGTTATGCAAAAAGAAATTTGTTAAATATTCTATATGAACATTAACTGAAACACCTACAACTTTGAGTATTAATAATAATAATAAATTTATTGTCAAAAAAAACAGTACAAATTGCGTATGACCACGTGGAGGACAATAAACTAATTTACTCTCCGGAAGCAAGCAAGGGACCATCCCATCAATTCCGATCAAGGACCCTAAGGCAGAGGCGGATTCAAAAATTTCAGCAAAAATTCCAAGATAAGATGAAAAGTTAGCCGCAAGTTATAATACTAATATAATGTCAATATGTTTGTAATTTAACGCAAAAAATTTACGTGTACAAATTATTATCGAACTATAGATTATTCTGAGTACAGAGTTTAAAAATAATAAGAATTGAAACAACACTAAATTCACGATTTATTGTTACAATAAACACGCCCCTAGTCAAATCCTAGAGAACCTGTATAAGAAATCCGCCTCTACCCGAAGAAAAACCGGAGAAAAACTCGGGCCAGGATGTGTATTAAAAATACACGAGAGATAAATACACAGCAAAGACGAGTAATGCAGATGGCTCATGGGCCAATGCCCTCCCGACTATTACTATATGGTAGAATTTATTCTCGATCTTTGTCGAATGTTTGGCAACCGCTGCTCACAAATGAAACGCGGTTCTATCGTTTCCAAAAGCAATAGACGAATGAACATAACTTTGTCTTTCCATTTGCTAGAGTTTGGCAACACTAGCGACACCAATAGGAATTCTATAGCGCTATCAAAAGTAAAGTAAACAACAAAAATACCATATAAGATTGTCCCTTTAAATGTTTCAGAAAAATTCTAGTTTGAAGAAATATTATTCTAGAATTAATTTGTTTGATTAATTATATTTCCTGCAGATAGAAACTAGAGAGATTCTATGGAATCCCCGAGCGTCGGATATTGTGGAGAGTGCAGTGGGTCCCCAGAATACAGTCACACCTTTTTTTAACGTACACAGAACCTCTCATACACAAAATTCGCCCTGAAGGGCGAATCTTGTTCTAAAAGTGTCAAAAAATGCCGTCGATCGTGAATGTGTGTCTGACACAATATTGAGTATCGATACCTATATTAATATTTAATTCTGTACATTGACTTAAGAAAATAAAGTAAGTACTTTTTGGTATTTTATGTCACGTGATACCTCAGTTAAAACGTTTCTTAATAGCAAAATTTTGTTTTGAGAATTAGTTTAATAATAAAAACTGAACCGGATAAAAAGGAGATCGTATAAATGAGAGTTTCATTTCAACTCTAAATAAATTAAGGAAGAGCTTCCATCATTTTTAGAACTCAACGTTGTACACGTGAATCTAAGTGACAAAAACACTACGGATCACAGCACGGATTATTCATATTTATCCGGTGTAATTATATTTGCATAATTTAATAATTCAAGTGAAGACTATTTGGTCAATGAAGATGACTGAAAATAAGAAAGTTTACTGTGGTTACTGATGATTTTATTCACATTAGTGTGTTGAGTGTGTTATAGGCGTTATTTATCTCTCAAGGAGCTGAGGGAATGTTCGTGATGTGCACCGGCATTTGCTGTGTTGCAATATATCATCCTCCGTGTTTCAAGACTATTTCTCGGGAACCTCATAAAACCCCTGTCTATTCTTAACACTCTATCGGACGTATCACCGAGGTATTATTCACGATGTGTCGAGACGAATGACAAAGACATACGTGTACTACAGTGATATTGGCAATTCGCCACTGAGACGAAAGGCGTGCCAATCCTTCGAAAACACAGGTAGGTCAGGCCGCAGGAGGTTCACGGTTGAAGGCGACTCGGAGGGCAATGAGCCTCCGGCCGACGGCCAATGGCATCGCGGTCAAGAGGCCTTCATTTCTTTTGGTCTCCGGAAATAAAGCATTAAGATATAGCGTCCGGAGGTGTTCACTCCCTGACAGCAAGAAGAGTGATTCTCCCTAAGGCCAACAAGTACAGAGGAAATAATCCGAAAAAGTATTTTTTTTATGAGACCTGAAAACAATGCACATGATAATGTGAGATCTACTTCAATAAGGTGGCCAAAATATGGAAAAGAAATTAAATACACTCATGCAGTTATTTTCTAATAAACATAAAACTGAAAGTATTTGGGAACCAGAACTAACGAACAATGCCAAGAATGAGTCTGCGATGGAACTGTTTCTAATAACCAACTAAACACTTTTGAAATTCCGTCTATGGTAATAAGAACTCGTTCACTCGATTACTCCGAAGAATAATGTAGCTATGGATAGAAACTTTGTACTATTGCCTCAACTATACCATATTTTGTAGAAATCTCTCTTAATTCATATGTGGCATTTTTTGATTCATCAAGTGTCACTTATCGTTTCACTAAGAAATGAAGGAAAATGCAAGTTACGTCGAGGAGAGTAGTAGAATAGTAGTAATTTTGAAATCTTGATTCGAGAGAGTAGTAATACATTGAGTAGGCAATTTTCATTACCGAATATATATGATAACCAGAGAATTATTATAAATTAACTAGCCAGGTAACCTAGCCTTTATGGTTCACACATTTAATATTGACACGACAATTGAGTTAGAAACCTAAAAAGAAAATCTTAACTGCACCGAACTCATCTTCCAAAATACATTTTGAATGAAAATAGTTGTAAAAATGGTGTGCTCTTGAAACATCAAGTAATCTTTTATATTATAAATACTTGGAAAGTGGTCTCTTATATCGAAATTCATGTCAAATAAAAATGTTGTATGTTTACAAGTATATAACTAAGCTAAGTTCGCTTTAAAGAAACACATAGAATAACCAAAACGTATTGTACTAAAATTAAATGATTTATGATTTGTTTTACTGACAAAACATCAGGTCTAATGGCAGACTTGGAGGATTTTATAAAATCCTCAATCATTTGCCGAAAAATGTTTTTTTTCTATTGAAGAGAAGAAATTATGTTCGTCCAAATATATATCTTTGAAATTTTGACAATCTTATGTTTTTAGACCTAAAATAATATCGATAATACCATGTCTTTTCAACGCCCATCCCCTAAATTTATATTATATATATNATATATAAACTTGTCCGTCATATAATACAATTCAAATAATGTAATACTCATAAAGAAATAGACATTTCTGTGTCACAAGAGTCTAGCAGGAAGGTAGCCAATTGAATATAAGTAGTATGTCAACTCACAGAATTAGGAACGATGAGGAGAATTGGTCCGTCAATGGATTATGTGTGCTTGTCCTGATTCCCAAGAAATCTGGAATTCTGTGATATCCTGAGAAACCACTGACCATGCCACTTCCACTACCCCCCACCCCCATATCCGGCATTATTATTAAAGTGTTTTTTAACCCGACACGTTTCCGTACACACTGCAAAACACAAACACTACTGCCTCGAAATCCTCCATCAAAGAAATTAATATAACTGTTTGACACAAACTTATACATTCAAACAGAAGAAGTGATTTATAATTAATGCATGACAGACTTCTTTTCATACTACTACTACACACGTAATATAGCTTCATATTACTATACTACTATACTCTAGTATACACTACTACTATACACGTAACAAACTTCTAGTATGAGAATGAATCGAAAAGTTAAATTTGACAAAATCTTTCACGAAAATTTAAAAAAACGTTAAATTAAATACCCTTTATCAACTAAATCTACCATAATTCAATATGTAGAATTTTAGTTTTGACTCATTTGTAAACCAGCTAGAATTATTTTTGCGTCCAAAAAGAATGAAATTAAAATATCATAGGTGGACATTTTCAAGTGAATACTTGTCCCATTACTTTCTGGTTGGAAGAGTTCAAATTCACGTAAAACAGAAGTTTCAATTAAGTTATTTTATTGAGCAACGTTTCATTCTGTTTTCACAACATCTCGAAATTTGATAAAAACACGTTGCGAAAGAAGTTCTGCATGCCAACGGGTGAAGTTTCTTAGCGCATACCAGAGCACTGAAAATAATACTCCCTTCACTGAAGAGAAACTTTATTGAAAAGATATCGCATCTGAAATCAGAACTACTGCTCATACTATGACGAAACAATACACGAAATCTTTAATACACTGTAGCGGAAATGAAAAAAAAGGTACTTGTGCGGCGGTGTAGACCAGCAAGGTAGTTACGCAGACAAAATCACCTCCTGCAACAGATAGGAAATTACGAGTTTCGTAATAGGTAAAATTTGTAGCGTTTCAGTAGAGGGATTTGGAATCAATGCCACGGACCAGCAGATGTAGAGAGCAAAAATGAACGAAGGTATGAATAAATACTATGAACACAAGTTTAATTAAAACATGAATTAAATAGACGGCAAATCCTTCAGAAGAAAGGAGTTTTTAAAGATAATTAGAGAATTGCATAAACGATGTAATTGAAGTTACAATGTTTAAATAATCATACGTACATACTTACTTTCTAACAATTATTTATTTCTAATTAATATATTTTGATTGAATTTAATCGTATTTGTATGTACTACACGTTGTAACCTCACGGTGTCAGATATTAATAGAAGAGCATTCGGTCACGTCTAATCGAGGGAAACGCAAAAAGGGTAACGATACATTAACGAAGCCAAAAAAAGAACTAAAAGTGAAAAATAGAAGAGAGAGACGGGATATAGTTCGTATTTCGAAAAGTAAAATAACAGAAAATAATCCCTACGAACTTAAAAAAATAAAAATACGAATTATACCCTCTTGTACGGAGACAAAAAAACAGAAGGAACAAGTTAACACTAAATACCAGACAGGATAATAAACAAGAACATTTAAATACTGAAAGATCAATAATCGTATTACATAGCCAACTAGTTAATACGAGTGTAACAACTTTGCTCAGGTCAGTGTCAGATCGCAAAAGATCCACTATGTTCATGCGTTCATAAAACTTTTGTTATTATTTATTTCGCATAGAGAATATAATAGCTACGATTTATTTTGGGAGTAATAAATTGATAAAGATACGTATTTGTGGCAAATTAAATTTTAAAATAAACTTAAATATCATTGCATGATATGTTCTGCACACGATACATTTAAAGACGAAAGTATAGTGTTCGATAAAATGGAGCAGATGAACTTTTAATGAAAAACAAAATTCAAAAGATAAATGACGAAGAAATACTAACAAGTGAGAACGTGAAGGATGGGAGATGGAGAGAACAGTGAAGTCAGGCAAAGGAAATTAATAAAGATGGACAGGACCGGAGATGGAAGTGACAATGAGTAAACGACATTCTGAAGCATGATGGGGAAATCAGTTTCGAACAATTTCTGAAGAGCATCAGGGGAACAGTAGAGGAAGTGAGTGGTAACAGTCAAAAGGTCAGCTTTCCCCAGGCGTAAAGTACTCATCATCATGGTTAATATTGAGAAGAAAGGTCAATATCAAAATGTGTCCACAAATGCCACGGTCAAAATTAATATATCGAACACAGGTTTTTGAAAGTTTCTGTCGTTAATTATGGAAATTCCAGAACTGGTAAAATATTATAAAAAGGTCATTTTCAACTAAAACATTTCATAATATTAAAAAACAGAAACATGGATTTGTAGACGTAAAATAGAAAAATATTAACAGCAACAAGTATTTCTAATACTTCTACTCTATATTCCCAAAATTACTAATAATTTGTAGGTCGATGTCCGAGGGAAAAGGAAGAGGCTGATAAAGGACGGTGTATAGTCCCTTTCATCTGAAATTTATGGAACATGAGAATTTCATTTATAACTCAAAAAAAAAAAAAAAAGGTCTTTAAAACGTCAGGTACTTTTTGAATTTTTAACGCAAGTCCCTATTTTCATTCTACAAGTCAAAAAAAGAAACAGTTGCAGTCTATAGAATTTTCGATGTGAAATTGAGTAGAAAGTTGTGTATTTGACATTAACTTGTTTAATTTTTTACGCCACATCAAAGTGAGAGCGTTAACCTGTATTCCTCCATTTCACCTAAGGAATGTTTGAAGCGATATTGTACAGATATTGTACCTCACATCCGTCGCGGGTGATTGCCGTGACCTTCCAAAGAATATGATCTGCAAGTAACATTGTTCTTTTCATTTTTTTTTCTTTAGTTGTTTCGTACTGGGAGAAAAATAATCAAACATAGGTGAAAGACATACAACGCGATAATGAAAAATCTTTTAAGTTCTAAGGATATTAAACCTAAAAGTTACTTTTAAAACGTTATAAATATAGACTATCTGAAGTGAAATAAAACTTACATTCATATGGATATTTTTCTTCGATTCCCGATCAAAAATATATATTTTCATTTCACTCCAAAATTTTAAATCATGCTCATGATACTTATGGAAGTAACGCAAATTAGATATATTCCTCCAGGTCATATAAATAACACGTAAGAGAAACGATTACAAACTTAGTATCCTCAGTTCAAAGATAAAATATAATTCGATTATATTAGTACATGAAAGTTTAAATTACATTACCTTTCACCAACAACTAAAAGCTTCTTAACACTAGAGTGGAAAAACGTTACCCTTTTCTTTTGCTTCAATATTAATAATTCTTTGAAAGCATACTGAAACCCTCGTCAAACCAATTTTCGAAAAACTGTCAGTTCAATATGACCTACGGAGAAATCTCTATTGACTCGCACCTTCCGAGCGGTGGAGTGCACGATCGACGATCTCCTTTCCATACTATTTCATTCCTCTCTAAATCCACCACGTTAAATTATTACAACTTAAAAAAGACTTTTTAATAAATAATAAAAAATATTATTTCTAAAAAAGTCTTTTTTTCAGTTCTTTTCCATCTTTTGTTATAATTCCAAGTAACTTAACTTATGTCTACTGTGAATCTTAATCAGTTCTGCACATTTCATGAATTCACAACGTGAAAAGCATTTCGAATATAAAAAAAAAACTATCATCTAAAATACAGATTATGATCCACATATTACATTTCTTGTTTCAGACAGATGAACAAATTCTATTTATTGTTCAGCAATATCTTTTTAACAATATATTCCGTCTAAAAATTAATCCTCACGTCCCTTTATTCACTCACCGTCTACTGGATTAAATTGTGGAAATAATTTAACTAGAAATATTTAAAGGTATTCATTTTTCATCTCTATAAATAATACGGAATATAAATATAGAGGGGATAAAGAAAAATTTAAAGTAACAAATTATGTATTACACATATCTCGCATGAAGACGATATACGAGGAATATTTAAGAACACGGTGAAGCAGTATCATCGGCGAGGACGTGGCCAAGATACAGACACAGAGGTTGGGAAAAATAGAATACACTCGTTTCTGTGTCAACCTTCCACGAGACACATGAATATTCGTCCCTATCTATACAATGATTCGTACAGTATTGAGAGAGGCACGAATAAAAACGGGAAGCGACTACGGATCGGACAAGAGAGAAAAGTACAACAAGGGACATACAAAAACTTGAAATGCCTCGGAGAAGTTTCAGCGCCGAAACGTGTATCTTTGACGGAGCCATCATCCGGTCCAATATTACGAATACTCGTTTCCCTTCACTTTCGCAGTGAAAGAAGGTCCGTTTGTGCACTCCACGCGCTTCTTTTTTTGTCGCTTGCAGCGGGGACGGAGACGAGGAAGTTAAGGCTGACGCGGGGAAGGGCGGAGATGAAAAGACCATTCACAGCAACTGACGTAGCGCCACCGAATGCAAACGTTGCTTCAGTCCTTAACAACGTTATTTACTCAGCCTCCTCGTGTCGCTGCTGTACACGAATCGGACATTCAACGTGTCTAACAACGACGAGCTACGTCGGTTCACGGAATCTTGCATCTCACTGTGTCGTGCTTTTGTTCTTCGCTTACAAAGAATACATGACAGGTGTTGTTTCCAGAGAGTGCATGTGGATAGTACGAATTCTCTTGTTGGACTTGTCGTTTCACACATTTCAAACGAGATAAGGTAAAATATGCGGAAATAACAACGGACTAACAAAAATCACGAAACACTATTAATATACAAGCCAGATTTAAAATGCATATTCGTATACCAACACTTAAAGAAAATAACTAAGAAAACAAAAAATTAACTGAGCGGGAAATAATTTTACGGTAGAAAATAAGCTAACATTCAAATAATATGTACAGCACACGCCAGTGTTCAGATATTTCGTTCAAATTTTTGAAGTATGTCGTAAGTGTTTATAAAGTAATTACTAAAACGAGAAATTTTTCACTACGCACTTTGCCTTCATACACACAACCCTTTAGTTCTTTATAATGGAAGTGTTAGAGCAAGTGACCGGACTAAAAGCAGATACTGTAATAATAATAATAATAAATTTATTATCAAAAAAGGAGTACAAGCTGCGTATGACCACGTGGAGGACAATAAACTAATTTACTCTCCGGAAGCAAGCAAGGGACCATCCCATCAATTCCGATCAAGGGTCCTAAGGCGGAGGTAGATTCAAAAATTTAAGCAAAAATTCCAAGATAAGATAAAAAGTTAACTACGAGTTATAATACTAATAGAATGTCAATATGTTTGTAATTTAACACAAAAAATTTATTTTACATGTACAAATTATTATTCAACTATAGATTATTCTGAGTATAGTGTTTATAAATCATAAGAATTGAAACAACACTAAACTCACGATTTATTGTTACAATAAACACGCCCGTAGACAAAGCTTTGAGAACCTGTATAAGAAATCCACCTCTACCCGAAGGGAAACCGGAGCAAAACACGGGCCAGGATGGGGCTACAGAATTTATGTGGACATCCGTGCCAAAGTTGAGTACACATAAAACTAAATTAATATCAATCATAAGACAACAGTCATGCAAGAAAATAGTTTTTGAAATTGTTATAAGTTATTGAAAAAGTACTACAGCAATGGCGTGATAAAGTACAATACGGAATTAACTTATATTAAAATCAATAAATACTTTTACAGTGTAGAAGCACTGATGCAGGAAGTAGTTTTTAACAGCGGATTAGAATATATTTAATTTCATAATATCTTATATATTCTTGGGCAGGGGATTATATAGAACGATTCCCGAACGATAAGGTCCTTTTTGGCAAAGAGTGGTTGACACTCTAGGGCGATGAATATTATTACTATTGCGAGTATTGTGTTCGTGAACGAGACTGTTTCGTATGAAGCAAGGGTGGCACTTCAGTAATTCCGTCTTAACAAACACGACCGTTTCGTAAATATAAATGCAAGGAAGTGTTGAGATATTTAATTCCTTGAATAAAGGTTTACAAGAGTTTCGGGGGTGAGATTTACAAATTATCCTAACTATCCTCTTCTGAGTTCTGAAAGTTTGAATGCTCTGACCGGAATTGCCGCAGAAGGTATTGCCGTAATGTATATGGGAGTAAACATTTGCACACTATTCGCAACGGAAAATCGTGGACTAACTACGTTAACTAAGATTCGGAATGCGTAACACAATTTGCTTAAATGGAAATTAAGATTGTCAACGTGACAATTCCATTCGAGATTGTCTTGTATATGGAGACCTAAGAATGTTGTATTCGTAACAGTTTTTAATTGTGTTCCGTTTAAAGAAAGAGAAATCTGGGATAGAGATTTTGTGATACTATTGTGAAATGACAGACACTGTTTTGTCAGTGTTTACAATGAGACGATTTGCATGGAACCAAGCCGAAAGGTTAGCCAAACCTTTTTGAGCGTTGGCGTGTTTACGTAGTAAATTAGTGTCATCAGCAAAAAGAACCATTTTACAATCTGATATGGATGATGACATGTTCACATACAATAAAAAGAGTATAGGACCGAGAATTGAATCTTGGGGTACTCCACAAGTAAGTAGCTTTGTTTGTGAAAGACAACGCTGAAGTACTTTATTTTTAGTATATGATATTTCGACCTGTTGATATCTATCTTTTAAATAAGAAGTCAGAATACTATTACAAATATGAAATGTGAAAGAATTGACTATCTCTTGGGCATAGATGGACGGACGGACAGAAAGAAACACAGACAGAGGTACAAGCCACCGCATATTTTCTTAAAGTTACTTTTTCTGTATCAGGGACACCTAAAATGGATATTTCCGTCTACATCTCGCGATGGAAAATTTTCACGATAGGAAGGCACTCTACGTACGCACTCAAGAACACTAAGCACATGAGAAAGTAAAAGTGATTGAACATAATCTTCATTAGGGCTTCAAAGCGGTCATTATTTACAACAATAAATCTGACAAGTGGATTGGTTACTGGAGATTAAGCAAGCACCAAAAATTATAATGAATTATTTATTTTGGAATAAAAGGATACTTTGGAAAGATTGAGGACGGAATTATACATCCTGGTCCGGGTTTTTCTCCGGTTTTCCTTCGGGTAGAGGCGGATTTATCATACAGGTTCTCTAGGCTTTGTCTAGGGGCGGGTCTATTGTAACAATAAATCGTGAATTTAGTGTTATTTCAATTTTTAAGCACTATACTCAGAATAATCTATAGTTCGATAATAACTTACATGTAATTTTTTGCTTAAAATTACAAACATATTGACATTCTATTAGTATTATAACTCGAAGCTAAATTNATCTAGGAACTTTTGCTGAAATTTTTGAATCCGCCTCTGCCTTAGGGCCCTTGATCGGAATTGATGGGATGGTCCCTTGCTTGCTTCCGGAGAGTAAATTAGTTTTTTTCCCTCCACGTGGTCATACGCAGTTTGTACTGTTTTTTGACAATAAATTTATTTATTTATTATTTTTACATGAACCTCTCCCCAAACCTACATGCTCAGATTATATTAGTGTTTTTCCCGGATCATCGAACTTCAATAGTTTTAACAGAAATACCTAAATTGAAACATTCAATATAACGTGCAAATCATAAAAGCTTATTTTATGAGATACGCACTCTGAGCTTGTGCATACGATATACTATAAATATACGGCGCAGTGTTTCGTCATTCCAGAAACTGCGGGATCGACGATTACCCGAATCTATCCCAAAAATATTGACCGCGAGCGGCTTCATCTGTGCTTTACTACAGAATGTGCCCAAACGAAGAATGCCGGATTCTAAAGAGGTGACTGCATATGGTTCAAAGTGACACGTGCACAAATACGAAGAGATGGTATATGCTGAATTCAATCTCCTTCAATAATATATACTCAAGGTTTTTTTGATGAGAAAGGATAAAATAAATATCCTAGGAATATAAAGTATAAAACAAAATAATTTATAATACATTATTATCTTAAATAATAAGAAGTTCAGATGTATGCAACACACATTTATTTTAATACTTATTTTAAATCGACGGTTTAATTACTTTGTATATTCTATTGCTTCAGAATTAGAGATAAGATAACAACTATTTAAAAATATATGATAGCCAATGAACATTAACGTTTCAAAATTAATTGCAGTTCCCCTTAATAACTGAACATTCATTACGCACCCCTAACAAAATACGTTAAATACGATAAATTTCATCATAGATCGTCGTAAACGCGAGCAGACACATCGTCGCCAAACCAAAACATTGCGTAGCGTATGACGCGGTATCACTGTCCTCGTCCAAAGCGTAAATTAGTTCTCTGGTAATAACCCCAATTAATACCAGCGACAGGGAAGTTTCCCTTCCTCTTCACTCGTCCTTCCTTGCGTTAGTCTTCCTCTTGCAACACGGGAATCAGTGCACTTCGCGCAGCTTCTCATTTCCTGCACTCTGTTTTACGACGCAGCTAATGTGGTGACGTTTTGCGGGTGTATATGCAACGAAGTGGGAAAGGACCTTCCAGTCGTTTTGACGGGATACTTGAGGTTGTAGGTCATACTGGTAGACATAAATGAGTCTTCGAGAAATGGGAAATTTTCAACGTTGAATCAATCGAACGCAACAGAAATTTCATGCATTATATTCTTATACGATGTGTACTTCAGACAAATTGTGTAACATTTGACTGGGCATATTTACGTAATATTTCTAATAGTTCACTATAAAAGACATATTCAGAACTGAATTTTCTTCAATGTTTCGAGACGGTCAGGATAACAAGAAAAGAAAGGTTTATCATAAGTAATGAGTAATATTAATAGTCTTAAAAATTATATATTAAAAAATATTACAATCTATCGTCTGCCAAATCATCATCTCGTAAAATTTCCTTTTTTTAATAGCATTGTTGGGGAGAGAAAAAAAAACTTTCCGTCATTCTACACACATTACGACGAACCGGTCAGCAAAATTATTTGTACTTTCATATTCTGCCTTTCGCGTATGTCGGAAATCATATTCAGTATTTTAAAACTTTCGTTCGAAGGGTATACTCAAAGTCATGAAATTTTACTGAAAATGGCTGCCTAACACGAATTGCCAACGTCAACGAATTTAAGAAATATCCGAATCACAGTCACAAAAGCGACAATTTGCTGGAAAAAGTACAAGTTAATAACTCAACAAACAAAAACACGAGGTATTATTCGTTCCATGGGCTCGGTGCAGAATAGCACCGCAAGAGCAAGTGAGTTGAATTGATGGCTGATGTTGGCGATAGATTTAAGTTTAAATGAATCAGAAAGTACTGCCAAATATCACGAGGTACACTTATCAAAACGCTTATGGACGATGGGAAAGAAAAAGCGTCATTTATGTGCACTAACATCAAGCCAGTTACACTGGTAATAAATAATTTATTGTCGAGAGAGCAGTTACAAACTGCCCATGAGTTGAGGACAGTGAACTAATATACTGATACTATTTTAAGTAAACTAATAAGCACAGTGCATTCCTTCGGGTTTCTTTATTAGGTTACATTTTCTCAGAGTAAAGTAATATAATTTTGAGTGAACTTACGTATATACTCATCAAAAATTATTCAGTAATAAATACTATGTAATAGTAGAACATACATAGTAGTCTATTTTTCTTGCGGAGCATGTATGCAATAAGAGATATAATATAATATCCCCAGTAAAGACTTTCAAATAATTATTTTTGTGGAATAACCAAACACTGAAACAAAAATTAAAAAATGATATCTTTAAACCAAAACCTACCCACAAAGAAGTTACCAAACATTCAAAAATTGCTATTCATGATTAGGAAAATAAAGAAGACGAAGTAATGAGAAGTATTACGCGACATCTATAATATATTTAAAGCCCAATGAGTGGAAGCGACATAAGATAACGGCATGTATTGGGGTTGGTGAAAGCGTAAGAGGAGCGGAAAATTGAAATCGTATCCGTGATAACATCGATCGTGTGGAAGGGAGAGAGACGGACAGCGAGAGAGAGAGAGAGAGAGAGAGAGGAGAACGGGAGCGCGACACCCAACACTTCCTCTCTTTACTCCTTGTAACTACGACAGAAAAAGAATGAAACGATGGGAATTGCACCAACCCTTCCCAACACGCAATCCCCACCGTCTCGTCCATCACCTTCGCTGGAGCAATAAACCACCACGGACATTGCCTTCGCAGTAGCAGGTTATGCCATTACCATTCAAAATACTATGGTTCGTTCTGTATAAATTGTAAAAGTCATTGCCAGATTACAGAAAAGGCAGTACACTCCTTGCATCACTACCGTAAATAATTTTTTTGAGGGCCATGTCTATGGCAAATGTCGCTTACAACCTAGACAACCACACTAAATGGTAACTTACAACATTTTCTGGAATTTTTTTGATCTTTACAGCACTTTTGATCTTCCACGCACGCGAAGGAAAACCACGCAACAATATGCTCAGTTTAACTACCACCACATTACAAATAAGAATGTCTCTTCATAACAAATCTAGATCAAAGAAATCACAGAGAAATCATCGAACCACAGAATTATAAATCATTCATAAACACACTTTATTTGAAAATTTGCCTTTTTGGTTATTTTTATCAAAATGAATATTTCACTTTTCATTCCCTTCTTGAAAATAAACAGGGAGCTACGCAATCCAATACAATGTTCATGTTCTTCTCCAAAATTCAACTCATGTTTAGAACCATCGACTCTATTTTCCATCACATCATTTTGTCCTAATATACTTTCCTCAACAACACTTTCAGCAAAATAGAGTTTTTTTTTCTCGTTGAAAAAACTCCAGTTTTAACAGTCACGGTACCCTATTTTTAGCGCAGTTTGTCCATTTTTAAATCCCATCCTTATCTTTCTATTATATAGTTGCATTAACATGGACAACAGATTTGTCACTTTCCATCTATATCATTTGTATCTGCCATTCCTCGACATTTCTCACGGCAGCTCTCCGAGTTTCCACCCTCTAAAGTCGACAGTAATCACGTTAATCAGGACAGTAATCTGTCTCGCCATCCCTGTTCACTTCCAACACACACGTCCACACTTCTCGTTTTTTCATCACTCAACGGCGGCGCAGCGAGAAAAATACGCGTCCAGCTTCAGCCGCCTCTAAATTCAGGCTCCCTTTTATGTCCCTAAATTATCGATTTTTACTTTCCGATCTTTTCTCGGGATCCAATGCAGGGGATATAAGAAAGGGTAATAAACTCGTTCTCTCTAGAGTAGCATTTCCGTAACTTTCTTGCAATGGAATTCGTAATAAAATTCTCATGGACCACGGGTGCCACACCTCAAATATATGCAATTTCCATGAAACACCTTTAGTAAGACAAAATTGTTTATGTATCATCAATCTGAAAAGTAAACTTACTTGAATGTGCAGGGAAAAGTCTTCCGTGATATTTGAAATACCTCCTTTTTACTAGTTGCTTAAATGTTAAATATATTTCATATTCTTCTTACCGAAGAGTAAAGTTATTCAATTCGTTGTTTAAAAAATAACCGAACAGGTTCAGAAACAAAAAAGCAGCGTTAAGTTTAATACTGAGCAATAAAAATCCGCATCAGAAATATTCCGTAGCTTTATTATTCATTTTGAAAGACATTGTTCAAGAAAGAATAAGAGTAATTTTATGCATCGGTGCCATATTTTGCGTGTGTGGACGATACCATTTATTCCCTAAATTTATCTTCAGAAAATTTAACATCTAAAAAAAATTCTGGATGTGGTTAAATTTTATTTTTAAGAAACTCGTCCGTATTGTTGGCATACTTTTTTCATTTACGTTTTTTTCGATGGACAAAATCATGGAACAAAAGGTAATTCATATAAATAATATAAGTTCGCTTGAAATTTTTTTATTTTATTTTGGCAATGTAGGAAACTTTCTCTTTATTTTCCAAGAAATATTAACTATTTTTGATGACGTATGGAGTTCGAGAATATATGAGGTACTCTTTACAGAACTACAGGTTACGAATCTTAATCTTAAGAAATAAGAATCACAAGCACAATTAGACTTCAGACGTCTCTTTTAACTCCACACATTAATATTAAACGTCTGTAATTTCTATCCCTTTTTTCCCCAAGCAATGTGGAGTTTGAATGGAACAAACCAAAACTTTGTTGTCGCTTTCCAAGGATCAATATTTCCTTCGCGCTTCGCTCCGTCGCGCGCGTCGCCAGTTCTATCTGCAACTACCGTCGCTCTCCAACCAACCTCCAGCAATTCGCAGCCCTCGCCTCCGTTGTCACGGCCGCCAACGCCCCCTCCTCCTCATGCCAATAAAAAGCAGATGTTCCAAATTATCTGCGCGGCGGTGGCGCTGCGGGTGGCGTGGGTGTGAGTCAACGATCGATGACACGGCAACGGTGAGTGCGCGAACGGTTGGTTGAGAGAGGAGACTGATGAGGAGGGAAAGGATAGAATGAAGCGTGGAGGGGGGGGGGGGCAGAAAGTTTAGCCAGCGGGATGCGGAAACAAAACGCTGTACGCACATATTGCTGACCGTTCTGCTCCAACGGCAGGAGTGTCGTGGCAACGAACGATATTGGAAAGCAGGAGTGGGGGAGATTGTATGCGCCCTGTTGCCGCTCCGAAGTCACAACGGGACGCGAAGAGCTATATAAATAAAGACAAAATGATAACGAAACGGGGAACATGAAGTGAAGAACAAAACAAAGAGGGGTTTATGAACAAATACACAGACAAGGGCGTAATACGTACTCACATGAATAAATTTTCGTAATAAAAGGCTTCTCATTTGTCTTTATGTTGAGGTGAAGGTACATTTGGCCAAGGTTAGCGTAAAGAAAAGCGGGTCTGTGAGATTACCAAAAGAACCGAGAAAATCGGCCTCAGTGGTTGGCGTTAGCATGCAGACATGAAAAATGGAAGCTATCATGTCAAGCAGGGGATACTACTAAAGGAAGAACAATAGGAAACTTTTATAACAAAGCCAACCGAAAGAAAAAGAGAAAAATTACTTAAACCACAACAGGAGCTGTGGGAATTACAAATGACAAAACGTCCCAAGAGTAGTCAGTCATATTAAGTGTAGAAGCAAACTGTTACGTACGATTTGCAGCTAATTATTAGCTTCAAATAAGAAAAACTGTTTTGATGAAATATGGTAAAACTTGAGTTAATAAATTAGTTTTAAATGCATGTTAAATACATTCACAATACACGATTGTTTGAATTTCCTGTCAATAATGTGCTTCGGCGAATGCAAATAGTTGTATGCGATCGCCTAAGGTGAAAAAATTTGAGGATCTGCTTCGTAAGAAAAATGAGGACAACTAGGAAAAATGTCTTCTAATGTGTTACTGCAATTATATAACGATTCCTTAAGCACAACATCAAGGGAGTTTCATTTCGACCCACAATATACATCTTAACATTTGGCAAATTTAACCCTCATTCAAATAGTTGTAAAATTTTTGGATAGTACACTAAAACTGTGAAAAATGTTAACGATTATGTCTTAACTTAGTTGCAAGGATACGTGTAATTCAAACTATATTAATACAGAACAACCAAAAAATAAATCATAGATAGTAACTATAGTTTGCGATTTAAGGTCTGATTATTCTAAGAAAATGATGCACAAAGTTTAGCCATTCACGTCAGCCATTCAAAATTGCGGGAAGGAACAAATATCGATCATTCACCTAAATAGAAAAATGTGCGTATGTCAACTGTTTCATATTGTTCTTAGGAAGTCTACGCTTGCTGTCAGGTGGGAAATCTGCCTCACAGACACAAACGTCCCCGCAGACACATTAATATTTATGTTCCCATCATAGGGCTAGTCCAGTCACGTTGACGGTAACAAGATCATCTCTCTACTTCAGTGTAAAAGCAGAAGCGGTATTTATGCAATCTATAATTTGGAAGTGGATTATTGAACTAAAAGGAACACATAACCATTTCTTAACCTATTACAATGGTAGTTTCGTACTAATTATTTCAAGTTTCTGTCGCAGTCTGAGAATTACCAAGGAAGAAAAATTGCAAATTATTTTTGCTTATTCTTTTTATCTTCCCACTGAAAATTTCTTACTCAATCATCAGTTTAAATTTTCCTTGGAGTAGAAAAATATTTCATTTAAAACTTAACTCAACAATGTGGTTAAAATGACCATCAGTCCACAACTTGTTAAGGCATAAAAGTAACTTTGAGTAATTCTGTATCGCATGATGGAGAAAAGTTAACACCTCATCTGAGAATATGGTCTCCACATGTCCCAAAAGCAATTAGAGGTATAGAATCGTAGTCCATTTACAACCCGCAATGCAAATTTTGACGTACCCAATAAACCAATCTTCTCCCCCAAATAAATTCTAATTTACAAAACTTTCTACTAAGAATTGTTACTTTACTAAAAGGTAAACTTTTTGAAATGTTTCCGAATAGAATACACTTTTGAGAATGGCATTTTTGTAACCTTTTATACAACTCGCCGTGGTTCAGAGCTATTTTATGGGGTTCCTCATAAATGCCAAGTCCACATAATAAAGCCATAACCTCATAAATGATATGCGGCTTCAAAATATCAAAGCATTCCCACATCGATAGTTCATCAGTGACGACAGAGGCAATGATACCCTTGGAGGTAGTCACTTGCGCTGCTGAACAGACGACAGCGAATTTTTATGACGTCACATATGGCGACTGCTGTGACGAGGGAGTGCGAAATAAGCATTAAGCGACTTCAAACGACCTCCCAGAACTAGACGCTGTATTCTGTTCAGTGCTCATAAATGCGAAGTGCAATAAATGGCTCCAACGAACTTCAATATTCAACTTTATTCTAGTAGGTATATGATCAATAATTTTTTATGATTTTTGATGTTAATAAGTTCATTCAAATTGTACCCCGGAAGTTGTTTGCCGATGCAGATGATAAGGACTGTAGGGAACCGATTAACTGAGAATAAAAATTCACGATAGCAATAACTGTGAAATAAATAAAAAAAATATTTTTTATCATTATTCATCTACTCCCACTATTTTTGTGTATGCTTTCTCAAAAAAGGAAACGAGAAGCAGGTTAAGATAGAATGCGGTGAAGTCTGTCGAGATTTTCGTGAACTAACTCCTCCGCTTGTATCATAACAAAGGAAGCAGGGGTAAGTGCGACTGTGGTGATACATCCGGAGTGGGAAGTGTACGAAGTAAATTATGCACAAAGAGAAGATGCACGGTTCAAGGCGACACTTCGTCCTCCCATACGAGATGGAATTCTTAAGCAGCGCGTTTTGCAGCTCGGAAAGAAACGAATGGAGATGGGCTAAGTGGAAAACAGCTGGAGAGAGATACCAATATTACACAAACCTCGTTTCCGCGTAGCAAAAAAAGTCATTCAGCATTGGACTAAAATTTGATTCTTTACGCACCCATACACGATCAAACTTAATTGTCACACAATATCGTCATACCTAGTTTGACAATTAAGTTTAAATATATAAAGAAACTTTATTGTCAAAAAAGCAGTTGCAAACTGCGTGTGACCATGCGGGTGGCAATGAGCTAAGCTCTTCGGAAACAAGCAAGGGACCATCCCAGCAATTCCGATCAAAGGCAGTGGCGGAATCAATATTTATAATAGAAATTATTTAATACGTAATGTTATCCCTATTTTATTCCAAAATAAATTGAAGATATTTGTGCAGTAAAAATTCGAGATTAATAAAACAAAGATATTAATGACATTCCCATCCAAGGAAAATCCGACGTCATTCGGAGGAAAGCTGGAGAAAAACCTGGGTCAGGATGGGAAACCCACGCAAGGATTTGAACATGTATGAGCACCTTTAAGTGTTCATACTTGATGAGTGAAGTGAAGTTATTGTAATCGATGGTTAGACAGAAAAACCTAAGTGTGAATTTAATATGAAATGTTCTTGAAAACATAAGTCAATTTCGCTGAATTTTTAAGGTGATGGGTCGGGAAAATCTGCCTAAACAAGTTATATTTTTGCACCGTGCGGTAAAAATTCACTGAACTTTTCAGTTCTTGATAAGGTGAGGATAGGAATGGAAATATGCTGACAACAGAATCTCTTCTAATGTGATCAAAAGAATACAACAGTTCGCTAATTCTGGTGAAACCGTCAATGAAGTGATATGATAGCTGAAGAGATATAATTGGTGAAGAGCTTATCTGGAAACAGGGAGCTGGGATCAGGTCACTTTGTTCTTAATTGTGAATTTTGTCATAAATAATCTACTAAAATGTATAAGGCGGAGGGGAACAACAGGAAACGAAGTAAGCTATCAGATAAGGTTCTTACTCCAAGGAATTCGTTATGCGCGTAGTAAAAACAAGACCAAGTTCATGATAGTCTTGGTATTTATCTCGTTATTTTTGTTTATTCTACCCCAATCTAGACCTTACTCTAAACAAATCTTCGCATTAGTTTTGATTTTTTACGAGACCAAGAACGAACACCCCGAAATCAATACAAATAAGCGCAACACCAAAACTTAGAATGGTATTATTCCACCTTATTATCAGGTGGGATGTTGAGAGAATGAGTCGGTTGAATGGCATGTTATGAACGCATGCCTAAGGTATTTACATTGGATGAAAATAAAATTACTAAAAGTTAGAGCACGCATTTATTTTTCACGACTAAATCTAATGTTATTTCAAAACACAATGTATCTGCGTATTTCATACGTGACACGAAACTGGTAGGCACAGGGAAATAACAAATCGCAGACGCAACGGATGAGCGTTAAAGGGGGGAAAGGCGAGAAACACTCTCCGGCCATTTCTCTCTCCTTGCAGTTATTTATGCTTCAAAGCGGGGGAGGAGGTATCAGGGATCGAGATCGAGTATTTGTGGGGTCTGCGTCATCCACCGGTGATTCACGTGCGATCCGCACCCACACTGCTGCTGCACATACGTCCAAACACCGTTGGCAGACCAGTACAGGTCGTGAAAGAATAGGTAGGCTTGCTTCACGGAGGGTAGTGTACAAACTCCACAACGAGATAGATAATTACGTCAAGGGGAAACTGAGGGGGTTTTCTCACAGAAATGATTGCTATCGACCATCGGTAACAGGATAGTTGATTACATACAAAACGGAGTGCATTACAAATAAACAATTAATTTACTTCTAAAATTTTCGGAAAATCCGTGAATAACCCGGGACAGGATAGGGTTTCAGTACGCAATTTGCCATGGTATACCTTATAGATCAATTTCCACTCGTTATCAGTAATGTGGAAATTTTGAAGTCAGTCGTGTAAATGTACATATTTGAAGAGACGCAATCCGGATTGAAATAATTCGAAAATATTTTTTTTTAAATTTCTCCAATGATTCATTGGGTTTTAAGAAACAGCATTTTTTATATTTCTCATAAATTTATGAATTACGCATAAGGGAGGCAAATTTCTAATTTTTTTCTCGAGATAAAAGTTATGTGTGTGTTTATTATAACTGAAACTCTGCAAAATGCATAAGGTATTTAACCTAAAACATTTTGTTACTAATTTTTAAATTACAAGTAAAAGATTGTAAAAATCGTTTGAATATTTTAGAACCATGCGAACTTTTGGGTTGCCCCTTAAATAAAATATGAAAACATAATTACCACAATATTAAAACGTTTTGTGATATATTTCTTTCATTACGCCATTTAATGTAAAATGAAGTTGTCCCCAGTGAAGATATTCCCACAAGTATGTGTTCGAATATAGTATGACTTCTTATTGGTTCGGTCAACCTAGTCGTTTCCTGAACTGTGAATTCATACACCACTATCTAAAGGTTTTATTACGTGAAATTGATCCATATACTATGTGCCATGGTGCAGTGCAGCAATTTATGTGATAATTCACTAAGGTGAAAAGCGGAGTTTCAACCAGTGAACACGTATTCGTCAAGAGTAGAATACATATTGACTGAAATTTAGTGTATGTTATTTAGTGTACTAGTTTAGTAATCACTAGTTATATAACTTTTTATTGCAGTTCCCTTCGATTGCTTGAAGTCATTTTAATGATGATGTATTCACTTTACAACATTCTGTTCAATCCACGAGAACTACACAAGTTCAGAGCTCTCACGTACTTCGAATTTCCTCAAACATTCGCCAGATGGCGTTTCAGCAGAAGACTCGTCAGCATTTTAGATCGTTTTTTATTGCGCTAATCTTTCGTGACTGGGAAGATATTCGTAAACTTTGTGCATGAAACATTCATGGGACTGAATCCATGCTTGTGTATTATATTGAGAAGAGAAAGTGTGTGACGAATAATTTTATACCTTCAAGGGACACCTCTCAAATGAGAACCTGGTCATGTTTACCCTCCGTTGTTTGTCTTGGAGCTGGTCTTCTCACTGACATATGTAATTTGCAACTAGCATTCGAATTTGTTTATGCAATATTAACATTCGCTGTAATGGCTGGATTGAATACGTATAGCAAATATTTCTGTGAAGATACACTTACCTGAAGCAAAACAAAATAGTAAACGAATTCAATAACATAAGATTTGAGTAAATTCCACGTCATCAGTGTTACAGACATCCGCGTAAATTAATAACTTATATTCAAGTAAGCAGAAATTATTAAGCATGATAACGAGAGCTGAAGCTAACGGATTCTCCGTACGAAAAGGAACAAACCGATAAAACATTAGTTGAAAGTAGTTGGAACTCGAACATTAATCATCGACACGGAAGTAAATAAAATTAGTAGGAAAATTATGAACACATAAATTCAATAGTAAGAATTGAAAGTTAACAAGGAAGAACTAAGCGAACTTTTTAAATGTTATGCAATAAACTTTTACGGAAACATTATAAAATGCTATTTCCATTTTTTAATCAGTAAATAAATTAATGTAAATAAATTGTCTCGTTAGAGTAAGATAAGTATACTTCTCGCAGTAATAGAAGGATATTTATTGCTTCCACAAAAAGTTTAGAAGGACTCATTCAAGTATATACTGGCATCCTTTAAAAGTAGTATATACAACAAATCCGAAGTATATCTAAAAAATTATGTAATTTGGATTTTGACCTTTAAGATTTTAATCATCCCTTTGAATGCTAGAATTATTGACAAGCCTCAAATCTATTTTTTCTCCATTCTTCATGGGGTGCTTTGATCAAATCCGCGAAGTGTTGAACTTCCGTAGAGGTAAATACCTTATTCCTGTTTAATTTATTATTTTTTCTAAATATTATTGTTATTATTATCTACGTTTAAGTCGTTGTATAAGACGCAAGGCATACATATCCAAAACTTGTAAATATAACTAAACTCAAATTTTTTTAATAAAAATGTTCAATTCAACAATTATACCGAACATATTGGTGTGAATCTTATTCCTACAAATTTTGGAGGAAACATTCCGGAGAAAATTACATCTCTAGATACATTATGGAACTTATATTCATATAATTATGTTGATGGGAATTATTTATTCAAAAGTGATTACCCCTGTCAGTGCGAGTTTACGTTCAATGTGATCAATTCAATTTAATTAACAGAGATAACAGGGTAAATGAGTTAGAGGTTGAATCAGGTAATTAGATAGGAACGCATTACGTCTATCAAGAAAGCATTGTGTAGTGATTCCTATTTAGATTTAATAATTTTGATAATATTATATTATTTTTCATGATAATTGTGAAATCTATAGTTACTACGTCAATGGAATCACTGAATAATAATAGATTAAACATAGCATAATGAATCAAACCTTTCATCCGGTCTCGTTCAAACTGTTCGAGATCAAAACTCCAATACCTTCCTCAAATTTTTCATAAATCATTTGTCATAAATTAAATTGAGTGAGATTGAGTGTTCGCGTTAAATCTTGACGGTAATCGATTCAGGATAACCTTACAGTACGTTTTATGCATGCTTCTCTTACCATACAATAAATACTTAAATAAAGTTAAATAATAAACAGAATTTTTGTAGTTACAATATCTTGTGATGGATAGCAAAATGTTTATACATTATTCTGTAAAAATATGAGTTACGTATTCATACACTGAAATCATCGGAAGACTTTAAAAGGGTTTCCCTAGACACAAATTGTTGAGGTTTAGTTTCATGTTAAATCACGGTAAGCAAGCAGATCATGGGATTAGAAATAGATGCTTTACCGTTATTGAAAATAGATGATAATCGATGATCAGATATCACAAATTCTTATTATTTAAAATAGTTAGTCTGATTGTTAAAATTCCGAGACTAATTCTGATTATACCTGAGAAAACATTTACTTGCAAATAACTTGTTGCGCCGAGATCTATTAAAAATACCCGAAATAAATGTTTAAATAAACGTAATAAATAAATAAAAATATTGCTACGTGTGGATGGTGAAGATGTGCAGGAAACGGGATGCAAGTAAATTTATTACACAATTCACTTTATTCATTGTTCGGACCCAACGGCAGACAACAGGTATGTGCCATACTAGATGTTTACATAGGTAGTAAAATAGTTGGTTGAGAACACGCCGTTATTTTAGTCATAGCGAAATCTCACATTTTCTCTTTACCTCGAACACTGCAAACTAGAAGAAATATTGATTAAATTAAATTGTCATTATCTTCATTGTTATTAAGGAAAAAATTTTGAATATAATTAAATCGCCATTTTTTAAAATTTAATTAGAATCAGCATATTGGACAATAAATGCTTCACAAGATATTCACTTCATGTCTGAAGGTATATTCTCACGTCAAGGTGTTGACCAAATCAGTAGAAATTGGTTGGGTTTCGTTAAATACAATTTCTATGTTTTCGTACGTATAATTAAGAAGAAAGAATCAATGTCCTGGTTTCAACTAATCTCTTAAAGAATAGTACCCACTAATTTGAGATGTGGCTGTAATTTCATCGAAGAAACGATCTCTCCAAAATGCATATATTTCTTCCTTGTACCCTACACGTGGAGAAGATAGTGATTTTGGTCAGATGAAAATGGAGACGAGTCGGGAATCGAACCCAGCAGTAGTGTACAGTTGCGCAAGGTGAAGTGGTTAACACCCCTGCGATCAATGGAGACGTCCCGGGTTCGATTCCCGGCTCGTCGCTATTTTCATGTGACCGAAAGTTATCATCACTTCAAATTATTTTAGAAGGTCATGAATACTTCCATCCTAGGTTGCAAGTCCTTGAGTTAGAGAATAAATGAAGTTTACTTCAAAAATTGAATCAATGCAGAGCATGCTAGATACAGTGTTTTCATTCTGCGAATAAGTAAGGAAAGGTTGTGGAGCAAAGTCGATTTTGCACACGGAAGGCTTTCGTAATGAACTTCTCTCGCTATGCCTTGTTACTATGGCTTCTTGCATTACATTCCGATCACAGTTAACGCCACGAGACTTCATCACGTGTTGCGATGTCCTTGTTCCCAACTCATTCGACAAATACCACCTCAGTCAAAGAGTACAAAATAGTATGACTTGATTTGAGTTGTACTTATGAGCTGATGTTCTACAAGTATTTCTGGTCCTCTGGGATTTCTCTGTTTTTATTCAGAAAGAGGCAGAGGCAGAGGCAAATTCATGCACAAGGTCTCTAAGCACGTGATATGACAACGTTTAGGAGAAATTATCATTAATACTATTGTTACAAAAATAACCTTCAATTTTTAAGTTATTTTAACCATATATTAGTACCATTCATTATTGGTTATTATGTTTTAAAGTATGGTAACCAAATTTATTGGTAACATTTAGTTACTATTTATTAGTAACATTTTGGGGGCAATTTAAAGATTTGATAATAGAACGCATTCGTTTTATTCTATTGAATATACATTTGTGCTATTCTGAATATATTAGAAGAAGCAGCTAATTATTTTTGTTTTTATTTTAGTAGGGACGCATGTCATAATTTTGCGTTGGGGAACAGAAAAGTTATATCCGCCTCTGCCTTAGGACCCTTGCTTGCTTTCTTCGGAGTAAAATTACTTAATTGTCCTCCAAGTGATCATAAGCATTTGAAACTAATTTTTTGAGAATAAATCTTTTTTTTCGGCACGTACTTTACTTAATTTTTGTTTTAATAATCTTCGAATCCGAATCTATATTTTCGGAAGAAGAGAGACCGCCAGAAATCGGAAGAATTACTTTTGGATTATTACACAGCTTAATAAAACAATTAATTTTTCGTGAATATTGTATAAATCTATAATTATATAAACATCTTTCATCATGTAGACTATCATATTTTTGAAAAAAAAATTATTCTCATGACATTACTCATGTATTAAACGATTTCTCACCCAGATATACGCGGAGTATTGATTTATCTCAAACAGGGATTCATTCAAAGTATACAAAATTTTAAAATGTGAGGAAAGGAAATTATCAACTATGAGAAATAATCCCATTAAAGAGGCAAACAGTGAAAATGAATTCTATTAAAGATTCAAACAGTGAACGACATGAACTCTAAATTTAGTTTTAAGAAAAATATTGAATCTAAACTCGAGGGAAGAGCTAGCATAACATCAAAGCGATCACATGAATGCATTTAACACGAGCAATAGCACGATACTGGTTCCTGAGAAAACATTGGCTAATGGATTCAAATTGACTACTTTGAAAACGTGCATTCATTGGCTTACTGAAAGCATAATACACGGTTTCAGGAATATGTGACGTTGCGTTAGCTCATAGAATATTTATTCGTGATTCTGTATGCTATGTGAGAAAGTACATATTTACTACACGAACAAATGTATGCGTTGTGTGGGAAAAGAGAGCGTACATTTCTTTGAAAATACGGACGGTTCAATGGAATCTCTCGGCACGGTACACCAGTCCACTCCAACGTACTGCCTTCAGCCTAGAGACGGGGTACTACAAAGCTAACAAGCTCTCATTGCGTTGGTGGAACGGTCAGTAATTTCAGATACACAAAATAAACGCGAGTTGTCATTTCAGACTAATGATTCCCTGGGCAAAGGTTTTTGATGTAGACATATCGTGTATCCGAATATGCCTTTGTTTTATGAAAGGATAATTGTTGTGACGTCAAACGGATCTTTTAACATTCATGGATTGGTTCACAGTGTTTTTATCATTATTGCGTCCAGGCAGAACTTCAAGTACATAGATAACGGGATAATGGAAGCTAAGCTATTGAAAGGATTGAATGAATTAGACCCCGTCTACCCATTTTAAAAATATGTCTGTTGGACGAATTAAAAAAAAAACGTCTTTTCCTCTTTTCACGTTCTCCTTACAAGTTGTTGAAGAAGTCACTTTGTATCCAGACCAATTCTATGAATTATGAGAATGATTTTAGATGAAAATAGTAAATTAACGATGTATAATTATATCCATATCCTATCCGGTGTTCGAATTATGATCCTGTGATTTAGGAAACCGCACCTGAACCGAATATGTTATCTGATCCAAATATTAATATAACATTAGTACTATTATATTACATAATAGCATTAGCAAGAAACTCTACTTCCTATAAGAGATAAGGTATTTTTTTCACTTTCACCAGTCTATTACGTCATTAAATCTTGACTATGTCTCAGTTTTACTGAGTTCTTGCATACTACGATGTACTCAATAAACTCACACTTTCCATCATCTTATTATTATTATTATTATTAATTTTTATTATCGTAGTTTCAAAACATCCTCGAAAATATTTGAATTAAAGGGAAACATACAAAACTAAAATGAAAAACAAAACTAAAATTAGTACTAGATTATTGAGTTCATAAATCTACTGACATTACCTAAATCATTTCCAGAACCATTATTCGTATTTACCTATACATACCTATATATAAATACCTTAAATGAAAAAGTTTAAGATAACGAATATGAAACAGGACAGATGTATACATGAGAAGGTATGTATATCTCCCCTTTCACCACAACATCAAACTATCTTAACGATCATCCTGTTTCTTGCAAAAGAAACAAAAGACGTTAAAGTTAAGCACAATTTCCTCGAACTAGGAACAATGGAAAGAAAAGTTACGCCACCCACATGCTGATGTCTAATTAAGGAAAACACGCGCAACACAAGTACCATTAATTTTCTGCTGTTCACAGATTCCAAACAGATGCGGCAGCCTTTCATCGGTGGCATCTCCAGGTGTTTCATTACATACGACTGTATACAAAAGTTGTTTTGTTTGAAGTCTCGTCCGGGCGTGCCATATTCGTAACAACCGCAATAAAATTACGGCAATAAAGCTTGAAGTTTCGGGCAGGGCATCACAGCAGTTGTTCCTCGCTAGCAAGATGCTTCTCTTAACAGCAGTAGCAAGAAAATTTGATTCAAAAGTCAATGAACCAATCTTGAAAGTGGTAGACACAATTCAAAAGATAGGGTAGTGTACAGCTGAACGTGTTGTGGTGGCATGGAAACACACATGAGTGACAAAATGATTGAAAATAACATTAAGATTGTTCTAAAAAGTATGTTTGAAATACTACTAGATATATCTAAAGTCCGTGCTAACTTTTTTGTTGGAAAAATAGTATTAAAAATGCTCTATGAATGGTGAATACACATTTTCGTTTCCAAAATCGTACGTTGTTGGCAGTTTTCGTTTTGTCCTTTTCGATGACGTTTAAAGCAGTATTGGATTTTGTATTGTTTGATAATTTTTGTATAATATATTTTCCTTGAACATCTTGATGGATTTGAAGCTTCAAGTTTTTGTTTATTTTATTTATAAAATATAAGAATTTATAGGATCTGTGTAGTGTCACCATGAAATTCATTTTATCATAAAAGTTTATTAAGTTCTATTCTGAATTTGTCTGTCGGATTTAAATTAAAATAATTTCACGAAGTATGGTTTAGGTCATCAGAATCTATTGAATATAATAATGTTTCTTGTCAGGCAACTGGAATTGTAATATTGTACGCAAAAATATCAGGCATGTGAATTTCAAAGTCAAACTAACCCACAACAGGCCCCGAAGGTGCCCAAGTGATTCGCGGAGAGTAGAACTCCGCAATTTTTTGGCCTCGGCACTAGGAGGAGGAGATATAGCCAGCACCTCACTCCGACCGGTTTGACCCCAGGATAGACACTGGTATTAATTTTACAGCAGGCTGAGTAGGTCTGGGAGTCAGTCTGGATGTTGAGGTTGGATGAAAATCCCCACCTCACCGGGGATCGAACTCCCGCATTCTAGCCAGCAATTTAGCGCTCTACTCACTGAGACAAGCCAAGTGAACGTCATAAAACTATTTTTAGTACGACCGAGACGAGTTAAAATTTAAAAAACACAGTTTTTTAACGTGATTTGTTTAATGTATCATCTAGGCAAACAAAATTTGAAATTAATATTTGCAATAATTCAACTCATATTTGCTTATCTATATAACACGAATCACAACGAATCAACATTGCATTGAAGAATTTATCAATTCATTTCTCTTCTCGAATAAATACAGGGACATTCGCGTTATCACAGCGAAGTCTTTTTCAGAAGCTATCTACGGTATAACCTTTAACTCAGACCCACAGTCTGAGCAACTACCGCATCTATTCGTTCATTAATTTGCCAAAGGGGATGAAAGTCAAAGCAAGAGGTAGCGGTCGTTCGGGAAAAAGCAGCACCATCGAGGACCTTTTCAAAATGACCCCAGTAACTCAGTCCTTCACGTCAAATCTGCAAATATTGCTTTTAAAAGGGTTTGGAAAGGTAAAACATAAATGAAAGAAAATATTTTCCTAGAGCGAATTTCAAACTAACTTACTCGATTTTATCAATTCTAAAAAACTTTTTTATGGATTAAAAATATGTTGATATAAAATGCACTGTGGATTTGGAAGAATAAAATGAAAATGAAATTACACTTATACCCTACGTTTGAACTCGCTATCATGTTTTCTCTCTTTCACACTAGAATATTGGATGGTATCACAGAAAAGAAACAATTAAAATGGAATTCACTACCTACAGTACACAACTTGATACTAATTTTTAAAATTTATGAAAGCGTTCAAATTCCAACGTAATTACGACGTTTACCGAAACTTGAAAAGTTTTATAAAAAGTTGTCAAATTAAAAAAAAATTAAACAAGATTCTCATGAGTGTATCATATATCAATAACTTCCCATTTGCCACCAATACGGTTTCTTTCTAAGGAATGCTTGGCAAGAGATTTTTGCAGTCATATATTAAGGACACTATAGCAGAGATGGTTTGGGTTCAATCCCCCTCATATCTCTGTTAAAATGAGCTCCATTTGCATAAGAACCGTTAGTGGAAGAGTCTGCGCTCCCCAGAGTACTACTGAGTGGGAGAGAGCGGGTTCAATCCCACGCTCAGCCGAATTGGATGATGTTTTTATACGGGATTTCCCTCACCCGTTCCAGAATAACGCTGTTTCGGAACTTTGCGTTTTACCTGGTAATCCATCATCTCTTTCATTCCCAATTTCACATCCAAATCATGTTGGGTAGAAGAGGCGGAAATGTGGCTTGTCATCATGTGAAAATAAAATCAGAATAAATAAATCATTAACAGGTTATGAGAGATCTTTCAGTGATTCCTAACAGACGAAATAACAGTTCGGTTCTTCAATATGAAAGTAACTGACTGTTAAATAATTAAATAAACTTCATTCAATAAAAATTTAAAATTAATTTTTAATGTACGAGTAGGTTAATGTAATAAAATTCTACTACAATTAAAGTCCATTATCAAAGTAAATAAATAATTCAAGACTTACGACCTTTTACTGACGAACACTATATATTCTGAGATTAAAAACTCATAAAATGTTGGAATACGTAAAAGTTTAAAATTTTAGGACTTCAAGAATTTATTCTCGATCAAATTCAGTGAGGTTATGTCATTATTTCCAGAAAACAAAATAATTGAAGAAACAAGAAAATCTAAAAGAAATGAAAGAATAATATCAGTTTTTACGGGAAGGGGGTGGTTACGGTTTTCTGGTAAGTCTTATACTGCATGCGCTTGTGCCCTCTTCTCGTCGTAATGAATTCAAGTAAGTATATAATTCAGGAAAGAACTCATTACTAAAATCGTTATGCCCCAAACGATAATGTAAATTTCAGCAAGGTCCTCCATGTTCAGCATGTGATAGAAACCCGGGAAGTCCCAGATCTGAATGATGCAAACACGTGCCAATCGCAGAGCGGGGCAATGAGTTGAAGAGGGAAGAGGTGGTGAGGGTAGGCAACATGCGCTACAGTACACCTGCATCATGTGCGCCCTTCAGTAAACGTCCGGACCAACCCGGACTTCCGGTCATAGGAGAAGAATAGGATACCAGATAATCACATTAAAGGGTATAACAGAAGCACCGGAACGCAGGAATGCGGATCGATTTTATAAATAGGTTTAAAGGAGATCTAATTTAGAAGTATCTTCTCCATCGATCCCAAATAACTATATTCTCTATCTGAATTGTATGCATTACAGAATTAAAATATATAAACAACTAAGATGTATTATATATTATGTTATTACAAACATAATATCCGGAAAGATCCACAGAAATATAACAAAGTCTTCATTGCATGTAAAATTGAAAGGCGTTTCTATGTTGCTCATTGTTTTATTGGTATAAAGCTTTTTCGGCTGCATAGCAGCCATCGTCAGTAACATACACTGAAAAATATAAATGTACATAAAATGACAATAATAAAAATAGAAACATAATATGAAAGTATACAATAATTGGGTGAAACAGTATCGAAAGAAGTGTATTACATAAAGAAGTGTATTACATCGCTGTNTCGATACTGTTTCACCCAATTATTGTATACTTTCATATTATGTTTCTATTTTTATTATTGTCATTTTATGTACATTTATATTTTTCAGTGTATGTTACTGACGATGGCTGCTATGCAGCCGAAAAAGCTTTATACCAATAAAACAATGAGCAACATAGAAACGCCTTTCAATTTATCATGCTTTGATAATGTTGCTAAAGCTCCACAATTACCAAGCCAAAGTCTTCATTCTTCATATATATTCACTAATAAAATTATTAACTTAACTAGATTGAAATTAAATTACTTGTGGCATTCCTCTATAAAATTTAGGCTTACTTAGGTAATACATGAACGTTCTTTGTGAAATGTGTCACATGCGACGGTATCTACTTCTGGTCATATGATAATTTCAAGTGGTATATATAGATATACAATTACAACAATTTCTAAACAAATCTGGTGGAGTATGACCAAAACACTCGAAATAGTAGAAAGCTTGCGAGTTGAGGCATAAAACGTCAACGTCATAACAATACAAACAACCTTGTTGGATGGGTATTGCTCCCGCATTTATTACTTTATTATTACTGATCGTATCATGCAGTTAACAACTCGGCAAGGAACTAATGCAGTGCACTGTGTGTTGTGACAGTGATTTGGATTTTCGTGTTCTGGACAGTTTAAATTACCGTGAGAACTTTCCTCGAGTACGAACATTGTCTGCTGCCTCTATCACCACCCACGTCTCCACACAAATGGCATATTTCGGACAGTTCTTCTCAAGGTACGCCCACCACATCTACTTTCCAATGTCCCGCATCCCAGAAAGTTATTCGTCGCCGAACATGAGAAATCAAGGAAAGATAAAACGTGTCTTCTCTCACACAATGTTAATATCAGTAAGAATTAGAAATCTCGACGAAGGAAAAATTACTGTGCTTTCCATGATGGAGTTTATCTAAATCAAATTCGGAGATGCAGAGCAAAAGAAACATTTGT
Organism: Laupala kohalensis; assembly: GCA_002313205.1. Classification (NCBI taxonomy): domain Eukaryota; kingdom Metazoa; phylum Arthropoda; class Insecta; order Orthoptera; family Trigonidiidae; genus Laupala; species Laupala kohalensis. Next base: position 1,612,804 of record NNCF01126407.1, on the reverse strand, counting down.
ATCAAGCAGAAGAAACGCAATACGAAACACGTAAATAAAAAAACGAACAATTTTAGTATTGTTTCAGTATCACATGCAATTTTGAACACGATTTTATTGTTTGAGCACTACATGTTGATTGGTTATTACTCTTGGAATTCGTATCACTATTTCCAAGTGATATAACTTGAGGGGTATAGGGGCTTCTGGAGCCATTATTCATTTCAAAAGGCGTCTCTTATCTCTCAAGTAGACAGTTTTTCCCTCGAGGGTGATCCTTGTCTCGTTGCTGAGCAACAAACCCTCATCGCCGCAGTGTCTCGCCTCGCCACCGCTTGGCAGCGCCTCTGTCGCAAACAACAGACACCGAGAAGTGTTTGCCCTCAAACCAGAGAAGGATCCTCATCTAAATCAGAAGAGAATTAACTCTTACTTAGCATTTGCTTTCGCTAAACAGATTCCTCATCTCAATGGAAATAGAGAAAATATGAGAATGACGTTTCGGGTAATTTGTGATGCATATAGTACCATCTAATCTCTGTGCGACCATGAGATTTTGTCGTTACATGGAAATGTCTTCTCTCGCGTTCGACTTATACCCGAACGGAAATCTGCAGAAAAAGGGGGTCAAATTTTAAAAAAATTGCTAAGTTATACCTTATTGGTGGAATCCGTTCATTTGGATGCAAAAAGTGCCCCCAAAAAAGTTTACCCCCCACCCTCGGGAACACTCCCAATTTCGGGTGTAAAGGGTTCAATAAGTTTGTTTTGTGATTTTTGGGTTTTCTGTTGGTTTTAAAGTAAAATTTATGCATAAAAAATGCATTGTGGAAAATTTTGATCGAATTAAGTTATTCTGAAAAAGAAATGCAAATTTTCGCCGCTAGAGGGCGAAGAAAGTACTTATGACAGAATCTTACGAGAATCATATGCGTTTTAAACATAGAATTTTACACTCTTATGCACTCATACATATACATGTAATATATATTCACACACACACACTTAGAGAAGGGCCAATTCACGTGAGCGAATCTGTACATAGATTTTTATAGGTTGATTCCTTTATATTTGTATTACTTCCTTTGTATTTATGTTTTGTAATTAAATATTGTATTATATATTTATATTATAATTAAAATCATATATTCAACATGTTATTAAATTTCCAGAATGCGTAAATTTTACTTTAAAATCGATAGAGAAACCGAAAATCGCAAAAAAAAAAAAACGTTATTTAACCATTTACACCCGAATTTGGGAGGGTTCCCGGGGAGGGGTTTTAACTTTTTTGGGCATATTTTGCATCCAAATGAAGGAATTCCAGCTATAAAATATACCTTAGCAATATTTTTTTATTTCAATGCAGTTTTCCGTTGGGGTATAATAATACATTAGGCACTAATATTGTGTCGCTATAACTGACACTCGGGGATACATAAAATTTGTCCGCTATTGGCAAGAGTCGTCTTTGGGGTAATTCAAGTCAAAGAATTATATATACTCGTAAATGGAATGAAGTTTGTTTGTTTGGGGCTTTAGGGCTCGTCAACATCGAGGTCATTAGAGCCCATGGAATGGAGTTGACGACAATAATGGAGGGCTGTGCATTTCATAATTTATAAATAAAAATAAATGCCCCAAATAGGATGAAAAGAGTTTTCTTCGACCAAAACAATCTTGTGGGGAAAATTACGTAATTTTACTCTGGAATTAAAAAAAAATAATTTTGTTCTACAATACAGCTCACAACAACTCCATACCTCAGTATTCTGGACAAAATATTCGAACATACGATCCATAAGTTCATGTGTGTTCATCGGTGATTTGTCGATATCTACACATTTAATAAATTCAACCTCACGTAATCTCGGTTTCTTATTGTAAGAAATAGCAATTAAATAATTGAATGGCTACATAGCAAAAGAGATCATTTGACAAACATTTTATTTAACACATAACAATACGTGGAAACTATTACAGTGAGAGAAAATATCACGGTGAATGATGCCTATTTTGTTTTTTGTAAACAAAAAATTACTTATATTAACAAGTGATATTTAAAATTAAAAAATTAATATTTGAAACCTAAACAAGAGACAACCTACAAATAGTCTGATTGCGCTTCCATTTTGACCTTTTGCACACAAGTGAGCAAACTGAAAGAATGAAAATGAAAGGATTACCGCTGCAATTTCCTCTACAAGGAGTGTTAAGTAAAAGGATGAAAGAACATTATTTACGCGTTGGATTTTGTAGAATATACCTCAATTAAAGATATTGTAGAAATTCTCCAAAAAAGTATTTTGATTATCATTAAAATCTGATATTTTATTCTTGATGCGACTAATTTTGAATGAAGCAACGAATGAAGATTGGAAATATATAACCACGAACATTTATTGTATTATTCCATGCCTCATGGTGAGATTCACACCATTATCTGAGTGAGGGAATTGGGAAAGAGTGATGTTACGTTGCAGGGTAATCTAAGGTAATCAACGATATTTGTCTGGAATAGATGAGGGAAACTCCAGCTGAAAACATCACCCTGTTAAGTCAAGCGGGGGATTGAGTCTGCGCTCTGCCCCTCAGTGATTTGCTCGGAGTGGAAAGACAACCACTACATCACCGCTGTCGCTAAGAATATTCATATATTTTTTATTTTATGAATGTTCCCAATTAGCGATATTGTACATTTATGTCCATTTTGAAAACCTTTATATAAAACAATTAGTTGTTGCTGTTCAATTTTAGGTAGGAAGCGAAGAAAGAGACGAAAGGGAAGAAACGGAAATAAATATGGGCAAGAAAATAAAGATGGAGAAAAACAATGTATTTGAGCTAGGAATCCGTAATTGATCCTTAGATGGATTTGAATCACATGCTGACTAAGGTTTTGGGAGGGAAGGGACAAATCTTTTATTGTTTATTAGTTTGAAATTATTCATTGAAAGGTTAATGTACAATATTAATTTCTTTCGTTTTACACAAGTTCACAGTTTAAATCTAAAAAATAAAAATTTCGAAATAAGTTTCAATTTTAAAATGTTCTTTGTGGGACCGTGCGGTGGAGAGGAAATTTACCTTACCCTTTAAAATAAACTGTTACAACAATTTCACGGAGGAATGTTGACTCATTCGTAAGCTATAAATGAGAGAAACTGTGAAATTCTTTATGACACCTAATCAGCAAAAATTATTCTTAATTACGTATTCGTAATAAATTATTAATTTACTTGATTTGAAAACACAATAGTATATAAGTAAAGAAGAAAAGTAAGCTGATACATGCTAATACTACATTCCAGTGAGTGCAAAATCTCCTTGGTGCTATGCTGAATGAACGCATAACCTCCACATTGCTAACGGAGGGGAATCTAACAGTTCAGGCAACCACTGTGTTTAATATGAAAACATGACAAAGGTCAAAGCTCAAGAAACAGAATATTACATACTACATGAACAGTATTACAATCATCTAATAAAATATTATACAAATATTATAAAGAACAGTATTACAATCATCTAATATTATACAAATATTATAAAGCGTACAAAGTACCAGAAGAATAAAACGAAGACTTTAATTTACTTCTTCCCTTTCACTCCTGTGTTCCAGCTCCATATTTTTTCTATTGATTTACCCCTTTTTGTGTTTCAAACAAAGTCAATACATAGTTCTTGTTTATGTGTAACTTAAGAATTGAAACTAAATTTACAAAAAAAAAGTCGGACGTTTAAAAATGTCGGACAAAGTAAATATTACACAGTACAGCATAGTTCCCTATAAGTAATTCCTTTAGAATCACTTTATAGAAAAAAAAAGTTCTCTCTAAAATAACGTTGGTTTTTTGTTCGGAACTGCTCATAATTCTTAGCAATTTATAATAAAATGAAACATTGGACTTTATGTATTTTTGATCTGTTTTTAAAGGACTCCTGGGCGCTAGTATAAACCAGTCGGTATCATGAATATTATTCACCTTGTAATATAGGATACGAAAATGCATATTCATCGCTGACAGAAGTTTATGAAACTGAGTTATGACCCTCTTTCGCTAAACTATAGAAACCAATCCCTTCACTTTCCTCGTTTCGAGGAGTTGAGTAATATGGAGGATCAAACTTTTCCAAACTCACTTAACAAGAGAACTTTCAGGAAAACCCCTTTAACGAAAAGAGCCACTGAACATGTGTAAAAATTCAAAATAATTAAAAGGCAGAGAAAGTTGATTGCTCGTTCGCGTTAGAAACCTAATTTCTAAATACTAATAAGAGGAACGTGTTAACACATTCATATTAACGTAAAAACCTTCATAACTAAAAATATTTGTTTCGTGATATACTCACATAGAGAAATATTATCTCTAAAAACTGAGTCCTAAGGCGCCAGAGTTCACATCTAGGAAGAAATTACCTGAAACATAAGAATTTATTTATAAAAAATTGAAAAGAACACTCTTCAAATAGTTCATTTTATCGTAAACTGCGAACAAACATATGGGACAAGAAAACGATATAGAAACAATATTGAAAAATATCGAGTCAACTCGTATTACAAATAATACACTTATTTTTCCATGAACTTGAATCACTTCATAATACAAATTATTATAATATATACATGTAGAAAATTCTGTCCAATTCTGTACTTTAATTTGTTTTGGAAAATGTATATCTATGCAATATCGGGGAGGTAAGTAAAAAAAAAAATTGTCGAGTGAATTAAATGGCAAACACATCAGTTTAGCAAAAAAATAATATACATAAGTTTTAGAGTACTTAAGTTTAAAATAAATGACTTTTTAAATGTACCAAAAAGTAGCAATGTTATTACCAAATCATTAAACACCTTTCGTACGTTCAGTGGCACAGCAAGTTATTTGAAATCTCCAAAGTTTTTGCATTAATTTTTCGTTTTTTGTACTACATTATAATCTACTATCATTTCATAAGCTCGTATATTTTCGAGCTTCATTTTTTAAAAAAGCCTAAAATTGCAATGATCTAGTTCAATTTTGTTAATTCATGAATCTCAAAAATTTGTGATAAATATTTATATTCTTCAATTGCCAAGATGTGTACCTACAATCAAAGACCAGATGTCCTAAATTACTAAATTAATGTACTAAGATGAGAATGGTATTGAAAATGTAACTCTTTAATTCGATTAGTTTGAATCATACCTACAAATAACTGATAAAGAGGAATGGTGCTTGGGAAAATTCATCGAAGATTCTAAGAATAAATTTTAATCTTCTTTTTTCCTTTCTCAACAAAACCTTCATCGACATAACCAGATGGAGAAAGATGGAGAGAGAGAGAGATTCCCCTTGAACTTTCTTTGCGAAGAGAAGAACGTCCCCAGGTGGAATACAATAAAGTTCCATTTTCTCCAGATGAAGAAAGTTCAGCAACGAAAGAATTACGGAGATAAACTCTAAGAGCAAGATAATTTTGTTAATACATTTAATACGAGCATTTGGTTCGCCTGTTTTTATTTTACCACAGGACGATGGAAAGTATTCTTCCATAGGAAATGTGACTCCATAAAATCGACCATGAATACGAAGTGCTCCATTTTAAAGGTGTTTATTAGCAAGAAGCTTTGGGTATTAATCTAGACAGAATAATTCCATGACATGTCGCGTTATTCCTTAAAAACTAACTCCTCATATTCATTATTCATACTCATGAAAAAAGGCTTTCTACAAGTAGTATTTTCATAACATATTGAGAATTGTATTTTGATAGTTAATTTTTCGACCACGTTGTTACCCTAGAAAATATCAATCGTGAACGATAATTACGGCGTCATTGTATATTTCAAAGTAGCTAATTGAGTACAGTGACATGACTAGAATTTTGCGCCAACAAATAATAAATCGATCTGACATCCCGTAACAAAACTCGCAAAAATTTAGATTCAGCTAATTCTCTCCTATTGTGTTACGACGATACTCGCAATAATAATAATAAGTATGCAAATAATAGCTTACATTTGAATTCCTCAATTATGATAGTTTGACACAATATCTCTATTTATTTCCTATGAATACGTGAATGTAAATAGTATACTATTAACCACTTTTATGCTTCAGCAACCCCTAAAAGGGTTATGCCACCTACCTCGCGATCAAAATTTCGCCCTCCCCTCTAAAATATTTTCTGCATAAGCATAACAAAGGATAAAGAGTATAGGGTAAGTACAAGAATGCTCGGCATCTCTAGTTCAAAATCTTCTTAATTTACTCTTTTTTTTGTTAATTGATAGTATCGGAGCTTATAATTTAGTTTTCCTCTTCAACGTCTTCTTCTCTATCCTTGACAATTTCTTGAAAATAATTATCGACCTGCTACCAAAAGTAAATTTTTCCAAGCTCACTTTTTGCATGAATAGCCGACAGTGTCGAAAAGTAATTCAGTTGTGGGCATGAGTGCTTAGAATTCAACAGGTAACAAAAAGTGTTATTTACTCGAATTATTCTGTTTACCTCAACACATGAGTTCTTCACAAGATTTGAGAAACATCTTACATATAATTACAAATTGTTACATATCATTATAGTAAAACGCTCAACATATTACATATTGTTATTTTTATCTATATTTATATTTTTCACGTGAAAAAAATTTTTCGTCTCAATAAATATACAGTAACTGGCTTTGGAAACTGAAATCTAGTATTCAGAGAATTGCTCCCAAATATCATTCGTGTTGACCTGGTGAACAAATAAAACCATTAAATGTATAAAACATCTTACTTACATATCTTATACGAATGATATACTTATTGGTTTACGTGTGATCCCGGAAACACATTTGAATAAAAAATCTTGGTCACATTAACTGTACAGTAAATGTGCTCCTTGTATATACCTCTAATACACAAAATTCTTATAATTGTGTCAGTTTTTACCCAAGCTTGACTCATTAACGATCGAAAGAAATAGTTTTCTAAATCCTCAAGACACTTGTACATTCATAACTTTAAATGACTTGAAAAATTATAAACATATACAACTTAATTTCCCTATTTCAGTCCAACAGGTGTACAATTGTACACAAAAACAAAGAGCAGCAGGAGCGGCGCGCGTCTCCAAGGGATCAACTTGTGCATTTATTGTTCCGAGCACTCGTGTACACGTGCTGGAACTGGAGGCTGCGTGCGTGCATGAGCGAGCGGACGAAGCACGTGAGCGTGCATGCGTGTGCGTGGCCGACAGAAACGCCGCACTGCGGCTCGGCAGCGGCGCTGGCCGAATCGACTCGACAGAGGCAAGAGAAGCACATCGATCGTAACACTAGCGGCCACCGGAGCCACCAGCTCACAGACGGACGCCACGCTGCATCTGGCGCGGCAAACGTGGAATAGTGCACGCACAGAGAACAGGTACCCAGATGTCATGAGGCAACTGATCAATTTCATGGTAAGGACTGAAGAGATGTGATTCAGAAGACAACGTATTTCAGTCTTGAATTTCTCATTTCAGAATTAAATTGCACAACCAACTAAAGCTCACATATTACGAATGATTAAAAAAATCATATTTAAAACATTATTTTGAAAGTAAAAAATAAATATGTTTTTATGAGAACTTTTTAGTAGAGAAAAATGCTGAAAAATCTATCACTATTTCATTGAGCTCTCAACCAAAAAATGAATCTTGTACCAGAATCACAAGGAAATACCAGATTTATCAGAAGTGAAGATTTTCTTGAAGACAAATGATTGAAATAAAAAACATCAGACACGAAATAAAATTATATAAACCACGCTTTAATAATATACATAGGATTCTCTTAAAATAAAAAATATCTTGAATAAAAAATAATTTTACCCAAATATTATTTAGTAAAGTATAAGTCACCTTAAGTCAATTACTTCCTCTGTTTTATGAAATTAAATATGAAAACATTAATTGAATATCATGGTTGCATGTAAACACTGACCATTAGTATTAACGTAGAGTTCAAAGTATTATACTTATTAAAAACAAACGAATTTCCACGTCTGAAGTGAAACTGGTCAAAGTCACTATTGGAATTATACAACCACAACAATGCCCAGATAATACGTTCCATAACTCTTTAAAAAAACAATTACATTCTTTAGAATATAAAAGAAATGTGAATAACTCAAAATGTATATTATACCTCACCGCCAGGTAACAGATTAATTATGTTATGTTGAATGGAAATGGGAGACGGGACAGAGTTCGAATTTCGGTCCCGTCTCCCATTTTCATTCAACATAATATAATTAGGTTACTTGTTTTATTGAATCAAGACTATTGTGGTCCAAGTTTCTTGAGTTATAAAAAAAATACAATTAATTCGTCTAAATTGACCGATACTTTCGTTTCAATTGTTGTATCACACAAAATTGGAAATCGACCTATTTTGGACAGTATTTAATACGATCCTTCTCTTCTATACTTTTATAATTAATACCGTTATTCCTATCATCAACAGAAACCATTAACATCTCATCTACGGCATCAGCAATACAGATCAAGAGACAACAACCTTCGTCAGTCTTCTCCTCTCCAACACGAAGTCAACCTCCGTCCAAAAAAAAGTTGCCCTTTCATCCGTATCAAAGTTACGCCAACAGTGTCGATGTCCCCAGCCCGATAACACTGCACCTCCTGTAGCACAGGCCGCGTTACCACCACCACCAAAGGCTTCCGCTTCCGAAACGACTGACATCTGACACCGTCTTCACCTTTCTAATTCTACCTCCAACTCCAACCTTTGCGTTTCCTCTCACACAGAGTCGCAGCTCACATTGCCGCTTTGACATCGCTATCACAGTCGACGTCCTCACCAGAAAGGAAGATCATATTGAAAAGTCGTCAGTTATTCCTTCCAATACGAGCATTATTAAATTCTCGTTGCTCTCATTCACACAGACAGTAATGAAAATTTTCCATCACCAAAATGTTTGTTTGTTCTTATCCCAAGTAAACACAACACGCTGGTATAATTTTCTTGTAAAAACGCCGAAAGTTTTGTTTATTAATGTTTCTCATGTTTCTTTTTCTCATCAATATTTACTTCAATAGGCCACTCTCGGTTGCTCAGATTATTATTCGAAGAATAGTGGATAGTATTAAAATCTAAGGTTTAATACTTGTAACTGTGCTGCGAAATAGAGACAGAACATTAAATACATTGAAACAGACGGTGGTCCATAAGGTTACAATGCAATATAGCAATCGATAAATTTAGTTACCGCCTTAATACACTCGATTTCACCAAACGTTGAAGCCTTTTTTCAATTTCACCAAAAGGATTTGCAGAACAGGGCATGTCTCTTGTTCCATTGAAGTTTCTTTCCCAGTGCATGGATTTTTATATGTATGAATGGCATTAATGTAAACAAAATAAACATTCTTAGAACTACATAGTTCGAAAATTAACATTACAAAATCCAAGTGAACGATCATCTCACAGTTCAAAAATACGTACGTAATTATTGGACTAACGCACCTTTAACACCGTATTTTTCTTTGTTGAAAATTAGGGACGTAAATATTACATTAACGTAATTGTAACGCCGTATTTCTGTAATAAGGTGGCGTTGCGTGTCCACAACAATCCACATCATTCGTTTGTGTAATTCTTCCGTTACCGCGCTCAAATAAATAATTCAAGGTTTTGCGGTTACACTCTCCGTATTTTAGACAATAGACAAAGGAAATTAGTAGTAGAAAGGAAATATTTTCATCCGGCGACCTAGACTTTTCATTGACTTTGTTTGCATTGGCCATGAAAACAAAAACATCTATATTTTGGAATCCAAATACACATTTTTATCATATCAAAAATAAAACAATCATTTACAGAAATGAGATCATGTTCGATCTCTTTTTTCAACTTCAAATATTTTATTCTGATATTTCTATGAAATCTTTGGTTTTGCAAAGAAAGTCGGAAATAAGTAATTAATTTATACTAGCTTAATAGTACGGTTCACTAATAATTCGAATGTAGGATAAATTAATTCAACATTAACATTTGGTGAAAATTAAATGATCTAGATCACAGAAAGTATTATTCCTCTGTGTAAAAATTGAGAAATAGAGAACAACTTAATGCGTTAAATATATTTTGATCCTAATATTCTGTGAGGTATGAAACAAGAGAGTTCGGAGAATTCTGTCCCTTATTATTCCGCTTTCTCACTTGAAAACTTTCCCTGAAACGTACATTTACATCAGCAAAATACTTTGGCCAGCAGTTCCAGCTATTGAGTAAATAGCCTTAGCCGATTAGTTAAGATCCGATCCTTCATTGCAATGTAGGTGTCCCACTACCACGTCAGAGACTCGAGTTGCATTTCCAACGCGATCACAACTTCCACCACTCACTGTGCATGCTACCTCTCAAACGCGATCGACGCCGACAAGTTGCCACGCGACTCTTCTGGCAGACACGCGACAGAAGATTTGGAGATCTAAAATGGATGTAGCTCTTCTCCGAATGCTTCGATCGCTCCCATGCTGACATTTATTAACTCAACCTAACACTTTCGTATGCTAATGTGAGTCTATAATTCGTTCGAATTTTTTCGGTGCCCTTGATTAATGTTTCATTGATTTTCTTTTATTTGTCGAATCAGATGATACGGAATTTTTTACATTCTTTGGTTCAATACTCCCTGGGATTAGGAAGTACCAACCATTAATTTATAGCACTGCTTTGCACCAACTTGAGCAAAAAAATTTCTATGATATCTATTCATTGAATAAAATAGTAATTAATTCTTTTTAAATTATTGTTTTTTGCGCCTAGTTTTTATATATCTAAATTAAAGTTAACATAAATTCCAGTAAGGCATACGTCTGTGAATGTTTTGTTTCAATTCGTCCCGTACAACTCGCAACAAAGTTTATAAATTCCGTGCGTATCAAAATCTTTATCATTGTAAACAATCGTGTATCAAAATCTTTATCATTGTAATCAGTTGTGTATCAAAATCTTTATTGTTGCAATCAGTTGTGTCTTAAAATCTTTATTTATCAGCGATCTATACAGTAAGTTTTGATATTTTTATTGTGCGACTTACTTCGCGTTTTGGCCCTGTATAAATAACAAACTATATTTGTAGGGATATTTGTTTCTTTATGGGCATATTGAAGAGTACGAAGAAGTTGCGAGCTGAAAGTTTTTAAAACTTCAGGAAATCTCTGTGTGGTTCTCCGAGTGGATTCAAGAAACAAACTCGAATATCAGTAAAAAGAATGGATTAACGATGCTACCAATAAGTGATACTTACCAATGTCAAAACTAATAAATAAAACTTTTTTTTGACAAAAAACCACAAAATTCCCGCAAAAGTAAATGCGACTACTCAGTTATCAAAATAAATAACTTTTTCTGGTCGGAATAGTCTCGCTAATTTTTGAATTCCTTACAAAAAAAAACAACATCAAAATACCACGTAATTCCAAGAAAAGATCAACACTGAATCTTTTTCCTGTCTGACAACATCAACTAATTTGTAAACTGGAGATAAATTATGCGACAGTAGCTCCTGGAACACCTGCTGATTGAGATCACTGCTCTGTATGTCAAGGTCATCGACTTTTCGCTCATCTTCAAGCCATTGCCTCGAGAGTTTCATGTGGGATTGATACGAAACAAACAGCAATCTCTCTTCAACTGTCACTAGTTAGAAATCTGTTGTGAGCTAAAAGCTAAGTCAATGAATTTGTTTATCTATGACTGCATGTCAGATAACTTATAATGGTCAGAACCTTTGAATTTTTTATATTTAACTCAGAATTTCAGAGGCCAAAGTAGCGTAGATTTGTTTAAAAATCGTAAACATGGAGAGCCATATTCACGAACTTCATGTTCAAATGAGAGGACCCGTTATCGTAATATGATTATAGACTGTTTTATGTACGTCAAAGGTATAATACTACTTGTAAAATAAGCTAATTCAGATATTTTGCTAATTTATACAATGGAAATAAAAATATTTATTTTAAATGAACATTTTCATCTAAATAATTGAATTTCTACAATATTCAGGATGATACACAATATGCAGTTCGTCTGTTTTTATGAAATAGTACATTATTTTCCATTCATTATCTTCCATTAAAATTTTTGTTATGGAATTTGATATCCTTTAAAACTTTCGATAATTCGAAAACACACATCTGACCCTGACTCCTTCCTTTAAAATAAATATTTTTGTGGGTCTTTACAACACATAAGCAACATTCCGAGGAAATAGCAAAATTCTAATTGGTCTATTTCTCTGAGTTGATGAATGAGTAAGTTGGTCAGAACAACGCAGCACAACTTATTTGGTCGATTTCAATTATTCTCATGATTGAAGAAAATTTGCAAGTTTATTTATCGTAGTTCAATGCACATGTTACCGGCAATGTAAGAAATTCAGGTAATGTAAATAATTACAAGCGACGTGAACAATGTCTGAAACCATTAAGCAAAGTAGGAAATATTAATCGCATTTCCCACATTACCCAGGTATTGTGTCGATTACCAATGCATTGTAGACATTGCCTAACTTAAAGCAAAGCTAAAAACACAAAACATTCTAGTTTCAAATAGCACAAGCGTGATTTTTTCCTCAGTATTTTTACTAATAAGCAAATTTGGCTTCGAAATGTCACTCAGTGTGAGCAATATCAAATGTCACAAAATACGAACAATAATAGTTCGAAACCTTTCTGAACTAATTTTCTGTCATATGGAAGATTATAAGTGCAGAAATTTTTATCTTGAACAAAATCTGTCCTCCTATTTCATTACTGATTAACTGAAATGGTGTTCCTTTAAATTTACTAGAAGATGAAAAATTTAATTATCGACGCAAAGTATTATTGAATGAAAAAATGGAAAATACCAGTTTCTTTACACAGAAAAAAATTTGCGCTGATTCTTATACTTGCACATGTATTTAATAATTACAATTTCTCGCAGAGTTGCCACAGACCTAAGGATCATTCAATATCGAATTAAAACACTGCAGCAGTTGAAGGCTATAGAGGTTATACTTCTTATAATTTGTTCCGTCACCTGACGACTACTTCAACACGAAGTCGAAACGTCGTGAACTTCATATCACAAAATATATATTATTTGTCCATAGTATTAAGTTCTTAATTATTAATTTATTTTAAGGTTATACTTACTGTGCCTGTTGCACGTTAGATGTTTACAATATCGAGGAAATGCTGGAAATAAAAATTATTTCCCACTCAGACTGATCGTCTTAGACACTGTTCTCATTACCTAGGACTGTGCACATTGCCTGATTTCCTATTTTGCCGGTAACACATAATTATAAATGAGGATGATAACTGACACTTCATGATAAATTTGATAAAACGCATATGCTTCAAAAATACCCATATTTTGAATGAGTATCCTGTATTATTCTTTCCTAGCTCATGATGTATTCGGTTGCCCGTGGAAATGCATTACAGTTCCAATAATCCCTAATGGAAGTCAAACGTAGCAAACTAAAATGTTACACACGATCCTGGGTTGGTTAATTCGATTCAGCTACCTGAAATAATGTTCGCAATTCAAATCATGCAAATGAGTAATATCAATGTCGGTTGACGTATTGATATTACGCCCTTTAGCACCCTGTAGGGATTAGTGAGATTGCAAGCGTATTCACCATAATGAAGTAAAACAAGTGAAGTTTACACAGTGGCACAGTTATTGCGGGATACGTCAAAATCGACCGATGGTGGAGAGGGAGGCAGTGTGGGGAGAGGGGTATATAAATGTTAATTTTAGTCGTACCTTATGTTTTTACATGTGTGAAAAATGAATACTTTTGGATGCAAAAAGGGAAGGAATTAATTTTCTTCGGTAAATACACTTTTTTAAAAGAGCAGTCTTTTCTGCGTTACTATCCCAGCTAAAAATACTATTTTATTTACATTACGCGTTGTGTCCCACATATTTTCCACATGCTAATTAGAAATTATGTTTGAACGTCAGCTGTTCTTTAAAAAAATAATCAAATCAAATCTAATCAAAGATCGGTTCTAGTACCCAGAAGATACATTCTTTAATTAGTTTTATCTAGTTAAAGTTTTTAAGTTTAAATTAGTATTATCATTAGGAACTTCTCTCCCCATCGCAGACTATGCAATGATCAATATTATGCTTCCATTATTCAATATAACTCAACCCTACCGAGACTAATTAGATGCTGCCCAGTAGCCAATAACGCTTGACACAACACAAAGAACTTGTATCGCTACACTACGGAAAAAGCAATTAAGATGTTTGTTTAAAGTAGGTGGGATGAGTTCAATGATGAGTATTTAAGGTTAATTTTTGAATTTTTAGTGTAGAAATGGCGAAGGCAAAATTAGGTTAAATTATGTCCACCACATTGTGCTGACAATATATAAACTACTCCAACACGTTTTCAGGTGTTTAGGGTAGAATTACATGTGAATTGAATATGGGTTGTGAATAAACAGTAACTGTTACAGATACAATACGTGTATTTAAGCGGTTTTAGTCTAAAATTAGTCAACATAATAGAGTTATAATACAAACCACAATTACTAGATAGTTTTGTGATAAAAATGACAGAAGAGACCTTCCAAGTTGGTAGTTTTGTCGAAATAAATAATCAGTCACTGTATGTGTGTGACCAATTGTATCAAAATATACAATAAAATACTAAATGTTCTTTCTGATAATTTTTACTCGAAACTCTGACGTCTTGTCAAAGTGAAACATAGTATCCAACTCTGAGGAATGCAATCACGAAAGTTTTGTTTCAATCCATTCAGTGGTTCATGTATGAATCATTTTCAACAAAACTTTTCGCAAAAGTCTCTCAGTGAAGAAGAGAATGGTTGTTGAAGAATGTTGTTGTGAAGATTTTCAAAAAATATTTTATTAGATTTGTAGCTGTAAAATGGAGAAGTTGTGTGAAAAACCCGGGAAGGTAACAATTAGAAAAATTAACATGAGACTCGAAAATAGTACTCGACTTCCAAGTGGCACTAGCAAGTTCATCTGTCAGAAAAAAAGCCATTTCATTCGTCAACGTAGTTCCTATTTCCTTTCTTTCTTCTTCCTTCTTTCTTTTGCGTTGTTCGTTGTGATTGACTTTTGTCTTTGGGATATAGGCAAAGGTTCTTTGTTGATACAAATAAATAATACTCGAGAACGTTTCACTTGACGTTTCTTATCGTTTCACCAACAAACAAATTCAGCAACCATTGACCAATAAATACTCCTCACGTCAATCCGTAACATCCAATACAAGAAGAATCAGCATAACAAAACAAAATTCCACGTTTCCACGTCTCCAACGTCTGTACATTCAGTCACGTCCGGTCGTTCCCGACCGCGTGCGCGTGCACCACCCCAGAGCGAAACCCCCTGGCTTGGTGACCGCTTCTGGTAGCTCGGAGAGTCCGTGGCGGCGGCGGCGGCGGCGGGGACGCGCAGTGTCCAAGGAGAGTACGGGGGCCGTGGAGGCGGGGGACAACACGGAGTGGTCGGTCGGGGCGACGGCCGACGGCCGGCGGCGACGCTGCCAATGACCAGCTGTTCCTTCTTCGGTGGCTGTGTGTGACAGCCGACTTCGCGGATGGTCGTCCCGTCTCGTGGCTCCAGCAGCTGCATCGACGCTGCGTCAGCGAACAATGCACGCACTCTCAACAAGAAGACACGAAAACTTTACTCGACTTTTAAGTAACTCATACTACTTGGAGAATGGGGTCGGATAAAATTACATAATTTTAAGACAATTTTAAGATTTATCTAAAAAAAAACGAAAAATACATGCGTGAAAGACAAGTAGATTTTCATATTGTAATAACGTCTGAAGATCTTGAATATAATTATTAAATTAAACGACCTTATTTTCACTGACTGGATTTGTTACCAATTAAAGAAACTAATCAACATTTCGATTCCCACATCAAGCAAATATTGACAAAAAATTATTGTTACGGTTTTCATGGAATATGGAATACATGAATCATATACAAAATCAAGGAATAAGGCATAGAGACTATAATAATACATAGAATGTTTATAATACGAGTACAGAGGCACGGAATCACAGAATATTAAAAGGATAAAAAGGTATTAAAAATCACAGAATAAGTGGTAAAAAATATAGAAGTTATATATAGGCATTCAAAAAGGGTATATATAGAACTATAATACAAAATGTTATTAAAAATATATCTAAGGCATTGCAGATTGTGAAAATAAGGTCGGTTTAATTCAATAATTATATACAAGTAGATATTATTTGTTGAATTGCATTAAATATACTGAGTACTTGAAATAGTTTTATTCATCAATAAAAAAGATATATTTATGTGGTATGGATTACAATACGGTGCATCTTAACTCTCAGCGTACTTCTTAGTGCGAGTCCGCGGATTCAATCCCACGCACGACCGAGTTCAGTGAGGTATCCAATTTTTTTCTCTCACCTAATCGAGACCATTGTCTGTTCGCTGCCTTACTTCCCTGACAAACACCTCTTGCAAATTCCTTCCCCAATTCATGAGATCCTACAAAAGGGCCAGTTCATCTGAATCTTGCCAAACTGAAAATGGTTGTATTTACACAAAAAAGTCCTACAATGACACGGACAAAGTTTACGAAATTAGTCGGATTAGACCAGTACAATTACGAAAAGCCCCCAAATACCCCATTCTTCTTTTGTGAGTACCGGTATACATTAACTGAATGTCGGCTGTCATAACTCCTTTTCTAGGAGCGGTCTGGACTTCTCTACAACTGATTGATGTTATTAGTTTATTTGTGTTTAAATTTTAAAATTACATTTAAAACTTATTTTAGGTCGTAACTTGTTAACAAATTGCAGTAAAACAATATTTCACTCAAAACATGTTTAAGACAAAAATAATTCATTGGTATGAGAGGTCGGCTGCTGAATAGTATTTTCCATTTACTGCTGTGTCCACTAGCACTGGACAAATACGTCATTGCTCCGTGTGAGTTCCCAACATGATCGGGAGAGTATAGATAGGAAATGGATCATCTTTGCTGCCCGCATAATGCACGATTCGGGTTCGGACATTGTCTGCCGCAAAAGTTAACGAAACTACAGTAATTATATATAATCAATTACTAATATATAAACCAATAATATTTTCGGGTTCGTGTTTGTATAATATTACTATTTGTTCATTATACGAGCCTAATCGGATTACCGATACAAAATCTATTGTCTACATAATTCTCTCTCTTTTGGAAGCGACTAATTTGACGTACAACACTCGCTTTTCATCTGAGGAGCTTTCAGACGAAGACAACTCATAGCATCCATCATGGATGCGTTATCTACAGACAAACTTAATCTCAACGACGCCCCGTGCAGACCCTCCACTGAGGAAATTGTCAGAGCAAACCCAGTTCTCTCATTGCGCGGAGAGTGCGCTTTGATAGACAAATGGAACAACAATATCCCCGCACTTATGCAACTTCTCTGTCAAATGGAACAACATTTTTGAACTCGGGGTGTACCAGGGCACACTCACAGCAGCAAATGGAAACTGCCATTAGACAATGCGCACCTTTTGACTACAACCAATAGTCCCCATGTACTTTTTCACTTTTCTGAGTCCATATCTTTTGCTTCTACTCTGATGTAAATCATAACAAGAATCATAACTCTATTCATATATATTATGGATTTGACTCAAATCAATATCCATATTCTCCATATTATATTATCATAACGACAACAAAAACCATACGGCGCAGCTCTCTACTTAAGACTTGAATTGAGATCTACCTCACGATGGTTTTCCAGTACCGATTTTCCAGAACTGGGACGCACAAATCCTGGCAACTTTACCTTCCTATTAAATGGGGTATCTTCATCTCTCAGGTAGGATGATTTGCAGCACGGTTTTGCTATTGGTGGGATGTGATTAGCTGGAGGTCGCCAATTTCCCAGTACATGACTCTTAAGGTTAACCACATACTAGGCGAGGTTATTCTGTAGCGCTGAGTTCGGAGCAAAAAGCATTCCCTCCCAGTTAGGAAGCAAGGGACGCGAGGCTTCGTAATCCTTATTGGGGTTCATTTGGTCACAAGTAAATACATGTTCACATTTCTATCAATAATACCTTCTTACAACAAAAACAGCCAAAAGAGTAAAAACGGAATGTCTCTCCCAAGTCAACAATCAGAAAACTTTAAATCGGAGGTCTGTAATTGAAAATGTCACACTAAATGAGTTAGCCGTAGGGTTCTGTATCTCTATACGAAACCCCGCATTTGAGAAAATTAAGAGCACATTAGTTGCAGCAATGAGATGCAAGAAAGTCCGGTTTCTTGCATCACGTTTCTTGCAATGAGTCAGACATACGCAGGACATCCAACGGACATACCAATCAGCGTATGGAGCACTCTTGGATATTATTTTCGTGGATTTTAAGAAGAAAACTTCCGGTTTGCTTTGAGTCAGGAACATTTTCTCAAAAACTTTGTATTTATATACTTGACTTTTCGTTTGAATTGCTTCATGTACAGTAAAATTATTTATAATTTTCTAAATTGTCATAGTGTTCTATCAATCATATTCTTATGCGTCTTATCGAAGGAAGGTTTCAGAAATACTTGTCGTAATTTAGTAAAAACATCAACAATAAACGTCTAAATTTTCGTTCCTTAACAATTCACACGACACAAGAACACAGTCACAGTTCTGTCATAAACTTTGAAGGCACCCCGAACTTCCAAAATTTTTAATTCTATCAAAATATTGTAAAGGTGTTTTTCATTATATTTTCTTAATATAAATATGTGTAAGGAAAAAAATGAAGTACCATTTAAAGTTCGTCAATTCATACTCAAATTAGGGGAAACATTTTTTTTCATTATGCATGTTGGCGGAATCCTAGAAAAGCTGTATAATGCCCAAATTCGATTGTTAACAGCACTTCGAAGGGGATTTTAAGTTAAAATAAGGTGTTACCGAAAATGTAAAGAAATTATCAAAAGTTATGTCTCCACTAGACAGACCAAAGGATCTAAATTTATTGTGTAGGAGAACACAATTCAGAATTTGAAGACGTATTTACAAATGAATATGAGAGACATCAATAATTATATTGTCATTTTGAAAAAAAAAAAAAAAAAGGCAAAAATTGATTAACTTATATTCGTGTAATTGAAAGGTTAGTAATATTAAACAAATCTGCTTCGTAGATTGAGTCCTAAGAGTAAAGAATTGCGTTTGTATGACAATTCATCCGACTTCCAAATAAGTGGCTCGTAAATGATCAAGTCTTCTGGGACCAGTAGGATTACCACTCCACGAAAGTCTATTTGCCCGGTTGAATAGAGCTTGATTCAAAGCGGAATAGTCGTCTATTAATGCAGACAAACTGCAACGTCGCTAAATGCCTTCTTGTCGCTTCGGCAAGTAGTCTCAATTGTCGAGTCTTTCAAGGGACAGGAGTGAGGAAAGTTTCAGTGTAATTAAACGTTGTCAAGACAACGTCTTGGAACCGTCGTTCTCTCGCCACACCGAGCAGATCGTCGCCCAAGAACCGTCACGAAGGAAGTAGACACTCACTTCCGGAGTCACTTCCTTCATCAGTTAGAATTGAAACTTACTGCTTATGTAAGGATTCACAATTCTTGTGATTTTCGCTCTTTAAAGAGAAATGTAAATATGTATTTCAGATAAGAAAAACTGTAAAACAGTTTTTAAACAACGAATAGTAGTCAAATACAAATATTCTTGTTTAAAATTCTTCTTTACATTTAATTTTGTGTTTTAAATACAATACTACAGGTCTAAGACTAAAAATTAGTCTTCTAAAATCGTGTGGGACAATAAGATATTTGACCACCGTAGTGGCGTACAATATTAGTTTCTTCATTATTTCCATAATGGTCATGAAAATTTACTGAATTGTGACCAAAGAATTTTCACTCAAAAAAAAATAAAATAAAAGGCTGCTCTTAATGTCAAATTCGAATAATATATATTAGAGCATATTATGGCAGAGATAAACACGTGATTTGAAAATCCAGTTTCGTCATTATTATGGAATCTGAAGCATTCACTCTCTATGCATAATTTTCCGATCGTCTTTGCCCCATTACAATACGTTTCACATTGAAAAGAGTACGCAAAGGTAAAGAGAGGATCATTTCATAGGCTCACAGTGCTAATTTGTACGATATTCAACGTAGCTAAACTCAAGAGCAAGCCCACAACATCCCCCGAGCTTTGCTCATCAATTTCATCGAGAGCTATCGATTGGCACATTCGCCGATCGTGTTATTCCAAATGTCGGAAATACAGATGGGTGTAAATGCACAGTGTCAATAACGACTAACGCGTCTGAGTGGGTGAACTGGCAGTGTATCCGGTCCCCGTGGGCGCCAGTTGCATGCAAACGGAGGGAGAAACGTTGCAAAATAAAGCGATATCAATTCATCGCTTTCAGCTGTGTTACGCTCTCTTTGGGAAGGAATCGGAATACAACTGTACACAGTGGCATTGAGCTTGGATCTGTAGGTCGGTCGTATCAAGCGGTCTTCATAAACGACAGAATATGAGTACATTTGATTCGCTCATCTATGTTCGGTTGGGAATTACCCGTTAGTATAAACCAATATAGATTTGTATTGACAAAGAACCGGAAGCATATTAATGGTGTTAAAAATGTTTATATATGGTTTATTTCCACGATGTTTGGTCATTCGTAAGTAATGGTTTGAGCTTTGTCTGATAGCAAAAGAGAGTGAACGTCAATGATTTTAATTTTGCCTACTTTTTAAGTACTATATTCTTGCCTAGTTTATAAATATGTGCACTATTAAATATAATTGTATATAATTAGTCAGTATTACTTTTGAATAGTACGTATTGCGTTACCAATGGTTTACTAAGGACAATTCGAAAATCTCACGACTTCAATCGAACTCTATGAGAACACTTAAAAGGACTCTAATGACCTTGACAAGGTGCTGACCTTGACGTTCGGGTTATAATATCATATACTATATTAAGTTATAATATATTAATAATTCAATATTTTTCAATATAATATATTAAGTAACAATATCTTAGATTCCTCTTTAAAACATCTTTGACTCCTACTCTCCTTGGTCCATGAATCGCGAACATGGGATTATCCTTCAAGAATTGAAAATTCATTGGTCCTGCCCTACCCCCAACCTCCCTTACTCACATCTCATGGATTAAAGCTACGTTGTTCGTATGAATTTGAAATGCGACTAGTTAAGCAAACACTGCACTTCATTATAGGTAATTTTGATGTTACGTTGTTGATACTGCTCATTTAAGAGTAGGTTTTTTTGAATAGCGCATTTTGGAGGGCATCCGGTGGTCCGAATACTTGAGTTCTTAATACACATTAATATTATATTTTCAAAATTTATTTTCTCGGATGTTATCTCAAAAATAAAAGGACACTTCACATAAGTATTGTACTTAAGACACTTATTCGCAAACTGCGTATCCTAAAATCAAGAGATCAAATTTGTTAAAAAATTTCTCAAGCGTTCTTTCTATTCAAGTATCATGAGAGAGTATGTCCCAAATATTAACTTCTAGTACTTGTACACTTGAAACGGAGATATTCAATAACGTTTGAAAGTACTCTTTTTTGTCATCCATTTACCAATTTTGAAATAACATGTATAAGTGGGGTACACTTCTTCCATCAATGATTTTCATCGAATAAATTTCACTATAAGAAAATAAACTATTCATTTTTAAAAATTGTTTACATTCTCTGTCCAAATATTTAAGTTGCAGATCATCTTGGTTCGTAATCATGTTTGAAAGTTCTTTTGGTACCTTGAAAAAGATATATATTCGAGATGTTGAATACTTATCCATAAAAATAAAGTATTTCAATGAAACATTAAATAAAACTTCAATTGATAAAATCTCATGGGACACGAAATTTTAGTAACTTTTAACCATACTCTTTTATTATCAGAGCTTGACAAGTAGGAAGCTGAAAACAAAGTGTACTACAAACAACAGGACCACTGTTATAAACGTGTTTCATAACCATACACAACTCTCATGTAATAAAACTCATCTCGTGGGAAACTTACTAAAAAAGAACATCAACAGCCCAAACCAGGAAGAATGATGCATGCACCAGAAATTGGCGTTTCGAATCCCGTTAACAATTATTCCCACACTTTACACGCCTTCTGGCGGGCTGCTATTTCTTCTCACACGGAATAAGAGACATGTATTTTGAATAAATCTCACGCTCTCGGTGAAGGTGGAATTCAACTGTTTCAGTACTCGTTCTGCTACTTTCGCTGTCTTCCTTCTTGGTATGTCTTGTTTTTTTTTATATATTATACCAAGGGACACTGCTGTATAAGTACACATCACTATGGGTTCACATTTGAGGAAAGATGCTTTGAACATTTCAATTTCGGTTCAATAATAAGTGTTCATGAATTTTTCTTGTATTTCAAGGTATTTATACGAGCATTTTCTGCAAATTTACTGAGGAGGAATTCAGAATATCAAAAGATGGGTTCATTTTTCACAATTACGTCCTAGTAAGAACCCATTTAGTTTTATTTTGTTTAAAACATTAATAAATAAAATCAGACACACTGTCACATCTAAATATTGTTTTTTCTTAGTTTGGACGTGAGAGCAACGCTTCTTTTCGAACAGAATTAATGTATTCAACGAAGCACCTTTTATAATTACTTACTTTGTACCAGATTCAACGGTAAACCGAAACATACTGGGTTAAACGATATATACTCTTGATCCAAATGATTCAATGTGCCTTAATTGGAGCTGTTACACTCTCGACACGTTTAAAATAATAGGAATACTCCCGAATCGTCGCTACCGATAAGGAAGGTTGGCTAATCTGTAATCTCCAGACATAACAGTCTCAACTCTGCTAAATTTATCACTAAAACCATAACTTTAATTTAGTATTGGTGCAAGTAGAATTATATGACTAAAATGTCTGAAATCGGCATAAACAAATAGAATTACATTCATTTATTTTAATTTAAACTTTATAAACATACTTCATCGACCATTTAAATGAAATAATTGCAGTAATTTTTGATCGTGAAATACAGTACAACTTATGGAGAAGATACATATTTTAAAAAATAGACTGATTTTATAAAACACAAATGTACCTGAAGTGAAATTTAATTTGTAGAAAATTTTCCGTAGTACATTTTACAACACTTTTATGCTACATGTCACAGGACATTTGAAAAATGTATTTTACTTTTTCCTAGGAGTGATGCTTTAATCACGAAAAGGATGCGCTTGACCTCCACACTTATACGTGTTCTTGTACATTTCAAACGAGTTTCTGAATATTGTTTATATAACTGAAATGTATAAACTAAATCATTTATTCTTCAATATTCATAATGTTGTGTTAACAATTGTACATTTACGGCATTTGACTAATTAGGAGCGCAAGTGTTTCATGAAGTAACCACAATTGTAGCTCAAACTTATTTTACTTATTTCCAAAAACTGAACTTCGATGCAAGTCACATTTCTCTTGATTCTGAAGTCACTGTGGCACGTGGTCACGATCGTCTCATCCGTTTGCTATTGTTTCCGGAACGTAAGGTGACTGCTTCTGTTCAGGAAGCGGTACCTTCCTCTGTAACAATGAAGGGCGTCGACTGCGCATTGTTCTTCGGCAGCCGCACGTCCCTCTCGCCTGCTTCATGCTTTAACACCCGAGTAACAAAAGGTAAGACGTCTCCCTCTGTTTCGCACTAAACGATGGTGTTAATATTCGTCGTCAAATGATCTGAAACTCCCCCAACCCTTCCTCCAATACTTAACTCATTCATGAGCAACGAATTATCCTATTCTGTTCCCAAGTATAATGATCAATTTTATTCTGGCCATCCCGGCCTGGGTTTTTCTCTGGGGTAGTGGCGGATTTTCCTTGGGCATCAATGTCATTATATCCTTCATTTTTGATTAATCTCGAATTTTCACTGCACAAATATCTACAATTCATTTGGAATAATAAGTGAATAATAGTACGTATTTGTTAAATAATTTCTTTTATAAATATTAAATCCATCACTGCCCTTGGACCCTTGATCGGAATTGATGGGATGATCCCTTCCTTGTTTCCGGAGAGAAACTTAGTTAATTCCCCCCCACATGGTCATATGCAGTTTGAAGCTGCTTTTTTGAGTTAATTTGAAAAAGCTTATTTATTTATTTTTAATTCAATTACATTATGGCATTGATTCGCATGCTTTTAAAATCAGGAAAATACTTGAAGAATATTAAACGTCATACAACCCACAAGTCAATTATGTAGGCATACACAGTAATCACTAATAACAAAATAAATGTTTTATGACCTATTATAAAAAGACAATAGTACTATAGTAATTGAAAATAAGCTAGATTTACCCAATGATGGTTGGGCCTGCAGATTCTGCATAAACTTGTGTATGTTGAGATCAACAACAGTGGACGAGTCGTACATCATTGCGCTAGAAGTATGCATCTGTACTTTCTTAAAAAACAAACAAAAGGGGAAATCCATTTTTCTTCATAAGTGGCAAATGACAAAAGCAATGTCATTGCGAATCTGTGTTCGCTTAGCC
The DNA here is from genome assembly GCA_002313205.1 of Laupala kohalensis. Taxonomy (NCBI): domain Eukaryota; kingdom Metazoa; phylum Arthropoda; class Insecta; order Orthoptera; family Trigonidiidae; genus Laupala; species Laupala kohalensis. The sequence continues at coordinate 1,588,162 of NNCF01126407.1, read as the reverse complement.
GGGACTATTCAATCCTTAATGAAATCGAAAAATCCAATATTACTTAATAGGATACATTTTGAGTGGGTTTTTTTATCAAATCGGTAGACACTAAATTCGTAAAAGAACGCTGAGAACAATATATATAATTATAGAGATTATATAAATATAATCTATATTAAATTATAAATTTATTATATATATAAATATAATAAAACAGTATAATTATAATATCATTATAAATAATTTTTATAATAATATAATAGTAACTGAGAAGGAAATTGCACCCACTAGTCTCATGTCGTCGCTTAATTAACTTAAAATCATAACTATCCTTTGTTAGTAAACGAAGAGCTATATTCCAAAAGCTACGAAATAGATACTTAATTTCGTTGTGAATACGTTATCAAGAGAAAATCGTACACAAACCTACATCATCCTAAGCTTTTGAGAACAGGTACCCTTCGTCTCAATTCATGCACCTATGATGGAAAATAGGCCGTATTTTTAAGAGTACTAAAAATGCAGAAAAACGTATTTGTCATAAATAATAAATTATGTACTTTCAACGACAGAATTTTCACTCATTATGTATTAATATGTACTTAAATTCTTGACTTTGATCATTTTTGTTTAGGGTTGGTCAATAATATATAAAAAGGGTACGAATTGAATTCGCAAATTCATAGTTAAAGCTTTAAATACACATAAAAAGTTCGTAGATACATCTTAACTAATCAACAACGAGCCCTAAAGCCCCACAAAAAAAACTAATCAACACGATTATAATATAAAATTAATAATATAATATATTTATGTATTTAAATATATAAATTATATTATTATACTTAATTGATATTATAATCTTTATCTTATAATATTATATTATATTTATAATTAATTATAATATTATTAATAATATTTATATTATAATCTTAATCTATAATTTATAAAATTATCTCGGTCCCGTCTCCCATTTTCATTCAACATAACATAATTAATTTATATATTTACGAAGTCTTGTAACAAGTCTGGAAGAATCAAGAATTCTACGAAGGTTATAAAAACTTCAATTTTTTTCCTCTCCCGCGTTACTCTCGATGACAATAGAAAATAAATACCGGAAGATCCCTCGGTCATAGTTGGATGAAATTTCTTCAATTGATGTATTGAATCAATTTTTGTTGTTATGTTAAATCCAGGTTCATATCGCGACGTTATGTACAAATCAAATATTAAATGTTGAGATAATGATTTATAATCTTTAAAACCCTATAGTCTAACTTTTCTTCAGTGACTCGTTTCCTCTCAAAGCCTTTATTCTGGAAATTCTAGACAGAATATCTCTCTAAATTCGCCCGGCTAAGCGAACACAGAATTTCAAGTTATCCTCCAAATTAATTAACAATGAGACGCATCCTCAGAGGAAACGTAGAAGGAAGATTTCCGACGTCTCTTGACGTCGTTTTAAAGAGGATTGTAGCAATGACATCCTTTTACTCTTGAATGGATAGCAAAGAAGAAGAAGAAATAACTTGAAGTGCAGGTACTTTGATATTTTAACAGAATGTCATGTTTAGTGTCCAAAAATCCACCAAAATGTCTTAAGCAATTTTATCTTCACATTCACCGCATTATGAATTCACGAAGACAGAAATATATATTACCATTGAGTTGCCAGTAAAATTATATATCCATCGGATTCATAATATGTTATAAATGGATTTTTAAAATATCTACCTGAGCATTGTTTATAGTTGTGTGTGTCTCGATTAGCATGTCCTAACTACTCCAATGTTTGTAATTTTGTCCAAAATACTTCGTGATCGACCTTAGACTAAAAAAATATATAAGAAATGGTGTTATTTTATATTTGTAAATGTATCAAACAAAATAAAAAGAACTAAGAACGCAATGACTACGATAAAAATAAATAATATGACGTCAAGAATTCCCATTGTATTATTTAGATCGAGAGAATAGTAAAAGTTCATTCAGAAATCATTCTTGAAGATTTATGTACAATATTTTCGTAAAAATGTTCTAATATTTATATCAAGAAGTAAAATCTGATTTACAGCAGAACAACTTAACGAACCGAGAGAAGCTCATTTCTACGTAAGAACGCGCGTTACCTAAGTGGAGTTGAAAATGACATTTTCTGCAGTTCAGAGCACTCGACATTAAGCTTCTGAGAATCGCGACGATGTTTGTTTTCTGAGAAAATATTCCACTTCACCTCTAAAAATACTCTTTCTTCTGTCACTTTATTTCGAAAATTGAATTACGAGCTGAGAATAAATTAAAAATAAATACATTTTCTGTTTCTACATCTTAGAGTATTCAAGCAGTTCATTGTTAGTAATTGTTTTCATCGATTATTCTAAATAATTTTATGTTTAATGTTCGTGTAACAATAAAATGTGTTAATTTTTTAGATGAATTAATGTTTCAAATAAAATTAAAGAGGTATTATCTTCTGTAATTAAAATAATGAAACATAAAAATAACATTTTGTTTTATTTGAATGTTAGTCATTGAAAGGACGAGTTTTCATTACAGAGATAATCCCCAGATAAGACGTTTCATGGAAAAAGAACGTTCACTTGTTCAGGTAGTAGACGTCCAACGACACAGTGCAGGAGTAATACCAGAGTCTATCCGGTAAGTGCTTTTGCTAGTTATTTGCTGAAACTTGTTTACAAAAATGTTCAACCCACTCATCATTCCAAGCGCACCATTTCCTTACTAAGTTAGAACAAGAGTTAAACTACTACATGAGTTACAAGATCTTTACAGCTTTCGGAAGAGGAGAAGAGGTATTAGCTTCTGTAATAGTCATTCCCAGGTTCAATACCTTCATGGAATAGCACTTGTAGTTCACTTAAGTAATTATTTAATTTTCTTCCCATCGGGAAGATGACGTGTGTGTTATTTCTCTAGTAATATTGTGCTTCAAAGTACGTGGAAAAATTAAAATTCTTCATTACATAATACGATATTTTTTAGATAATAAAAATACTAGTACTTAAAGTAAGGATTGAAAACAAATATTTTGATTACATATTGTAAATCAATAATACTAAAATAATAATATCAATGTTTTACGAATAAGTGAAGTTTCTTAAGGTGATGCAATTGCAGTATTTTTAGGGTACCAAATGACAAAGAAAATAATTTTGGGCCACAGTGTCCAAAAGGAAGCGTCCCCGCATTCTGGACGATACTACATTGATTTGAGTATGGCACTGTATGGAGACGTTTCAAAAGCAAATATCCTATTGGAATGATGGAACTGCATAACACCACAGAATAATAATATACACAACTCCAATCAACATAATGAAATTGTGTCCGATTAATTTTAGAACACTAAAGTGAAACAAAAATTCACTTCGGACCGCGACTTCAACCTGTTAACGACTGACCTATTCTCATATGCGATCGAGTCACATCTCTCTAACGAATTCCACCCCACTGAAACACCGAGGTGCTGACCAAAGAACACAAAGGTATTGGTCGGTTCAACAGGCTCCTGTAACCGTCACGCATGTATCTGTGACGCGGCGTCCGGAGACGCTGTCCAGCAAAACAAGCGACGGCGACTCCGAGCGACGAGACAGCTTCCGGCGAGCAAAGTGCGCTGGAGTGGAACGAAGACAAGAGCGGCGAAGCGCGCAAGGAGCCAGACAGAAGTAGAGAACGATAACGGATAGAGAAACAAGGGAAGATGAGAACGCACGCATCGGTGGTGTACTCGGGCAAGAATTAAGATCACGGCAAAGGAGAATGGGTCATACAATTTGCAAAGTATTCTGAACACAAGACTTTCGTCGTGGAAAACATACGAAAGAGAAAATTAAGATATGTTATGCTTCAGAGCTTATACTCCATTTTACGACCCTGGAATATATTAGGTCTCTTTAAAACAAAACTTAAAACCGTAATATTAAAAAAATTACGATTTAGTTCCAGTTTCCTTCGTCAATCAAAGTCAAACAGGTTCAAACCGGGTTTTCCACTCATAAAATAGAAATTATTAATTCTCAAAATCATGTATATATTTTTACTTCATTTTTTTCCATTCAATTTAAGAATAATAAAAATTCGACTGATTAAGAACACAAGCATATATCACGTGTAACAATTTTTCTTGTAGTGTTAGTATCCCATGCACATGAATCCTCACAAAATAGAACTTTCACTTCTGGCCTGTGACAGATTATATTTCATCAAAGTGATGAAATGTATCAGATAATAATAACTATTGCAATGGTATGCTCGCGTGTTTAAAAGCAAATATAAGCACAAAGTAATAATGAACGTACTTTCTGGAGGAATAGTAATGTATTTCGAGCGCTTAATTACTACCTTGCCAATCAGGTTTCCGATCTCAGTGAGGTCGAAGGTGACAACGCCCAGACTGTATTTTTACTTAGCTACTTAGCTTGCTTAGGTTAAATACTGGGTCTATGGCAGGGTCAAATGTACCGAAACATGATCCAATAGATCTAATTTGAGCCCGATATTTTTAATATCAAAAGAAAAAATTCAATATATTTTGTTTAAATCAAAATGTAAATCAAAGCAATAATGAAGATAAATGAAATAATAAAAACGAAGAATTGTCCATGTCCTGAGACTCAGTCGAGGTGCTAGTCCAGCACTCACCATGGATGAACCCAACAACTAACGGAAAAATTCCGTCAAACTAGTTGGTGTATGACTAGTATTTCCGCCTATATTTAGTTCTACGATTTCCTAAACCAAACAATATTTCAGATACCAGCATATGTTTTGGTATAAAATTTTTCATATTTTTATATGCAAAATTAATAAAAATTCCGTGTCGATTTTGACAAAATAACCAATGTGCCCGCAAACCATTAGTGTTGCGCTGGTTGCATTTTTTGTAGTGCATTGACAAAATATTACTTTTTTCTATGAATATCACTTATTTCCGTTTTCCAACCACTACTGCACCCATACACATATTCATAAAAATATTCGTATGTGCATAACTGAATTCCCATATTGACAAAAATTACTGTTGGTGGTACGAATTATTTTTATTTTATTTTTTTGTTTCCCTGACAAATAAATGTGTAATAAGTTAGTATATTTCGTTTCTTTTTCACGAAACGTCTTATTATCGTATGAACGATATACCGTATTTTACGCACTATAAGACGCATTTTTTTCTTAAAAAAATTGCCTCCAAAATTCAGTTGCATCTTATACTCGAAATTAATATAAAAATGTCCAGTGTTTGATTTAAAATTCCCACCGATCTTAAAAATGGCCATATATTCGATGCCGCGGGAAACCAATCTCTATCTGGCAACATTGGATTCAACTGGCAGCAGCAGTGCACCGATGTGACGAACATGAGTTGTGGGAATTCACAAGCTTGCTAACACTGTCTCCCTCCCGCCCCGCCCTCAACCATCCAGAACATTGTCTAGTCTATGATGCTTCATTGCAGTGTACGGTGTCTGTGAACTTGAATTGAAAGTGATGTGTTATCGGTAACAGTACAATATTTTTGTTGAGACAGGGAAATACAGAGCTTGCTGTTATTCCGTGAGGACTTACTTCACAATTGCAACCTCTTCATGTCTCGATAAATAAACCATTTAAAGTGTATATGAGAGAGGAATGGAACAAATGGATGAAACCCAACATGAATTCACGCCGAAGGGAGCTTTAAAACGACCTACAATCTCACAAGTGTGTCAGTGGATAAAACAATCGTGGTCTAGAGTGAGAGAAGATGATATTGTTAAATCTTTGAAGAAGTGCGGCATAAGTAACGCTCTCGATGGCTGAAGACCATCTTAAATATGAAGAGGACAACGATGATGAGGAAGAAGAAGAAAGTTCAGATGACGATTTTCAGGGATTTTGAAGGTCAGTTCGATTTAATAATCTAAGATTTTTTAGTCTGGCTTTGCAATCTAATAATAAAAATGGTAAAAATGTTTTTTTTAATTGTTTAAAAATTAAGGCGTGTCTTATAGCCCGTAGCGTCTTATAGTCCGTAAAATACGGTACATCACAAATTGTGAAGGTAGAGCGAGTGTAAAGTAGACAGGGAAAGATATATACACACTCAAGATTACAACTGAAATTAATTCAAACTTGCCAGTTAATAAATAAATTGAAAATATTGTTTAGTTTCACCAATCTTTAGTACAAATAATAATTAAATCGAAAGCTTCTTTCGGAGACGTAGTCAACATCTTCAGATTAAAAAACAAAAACAAAACACAATTGTTAGAAATAATATTATCATAATATGAATAATAATTGAATTAAAAATATGAAATATTTAAAGAAGAAAATGTAAAAGGAAGTACAATAAGACAGATTTCTTTTGATGTGAAAAACGTAAGAAAAAAGGTTTTACAACTCAAACAACTTCATCATGGGCATAAAATACGTCAATTTCGAAATCAAAGCCTTACTGCGGTGAAGTATGAGAAATAATTTATCCTTTTGGTTGTTGTTTCGTCATAAGTGCTCTAACGTATTTAATAGCTCAATATACAAGATTGTGTTCTGATTTTCATAAACATTATACAAAACTCTGCAAGGTGTTCAATTTCACATATGAAAACTATTCATGTTCCATGGATATCGCTACTTACAACTGATTTGTATCTATATTTGATAAGTACTAAGGTTGAGGTAGAATTTGGGAAATACTACTCAAATGGAAAAAAATATGAATATAATTGTATTGTAAATCACATGAATATAACTTTAAAAACAATAATATGAAAAATATTTATAATATATTATATAATAAATATAATATTGAATATATGATAAATATTAATATCCTCGAAGTGATCGTACACATTTATTACATTTTTTAGAATAAATAATATTTTTATGTTATTCAATTTGCAACACTTTTGGGAGAAAAAAAATTGGCTAGACCTTAAGTTCAAATTTGAACACCCTCCCTTTAACTAGTGTTTCACTAGAGAACGACCACACCATGGCGTCAGTTCAGCTAGTATAAGAATAATAGATACTGTCAATCATGAGGTATTCAACCATTACTCACATATTCCCTCCCCAGTTGCACTAAATATGGTCTTAGGATTAGAAAATGTATCTCTAATTACTATTTCCAGCTAATAAAAACGATGACGATAAGCTATTTCTAATCGTATCCCAATAATCTAGATTGTACAAGGTAAATGCATTGTACCATTTCCACTATAATAACTGTTGCTGCCGCTTTTTATGCAATAACCACTGTCTGTAAAGGCTGTTTAACAAATAAAAACTATGTCTGGCGCCACTTCTGGTTTCCGATTTACAACGCGTCCTGCGACTACTGCAATGAGACACATCCTCCAACAGGTTACCGGGATGATTGTTGGACGTGACTGCAGGAGTGGAGAGAAGTCTTTTTGTTTTCACTACTCACTTCGTATCTAGAGAATCATTCTCCACGTCGAAATACGTTGAGATTTTTACCTGAAAAGTAAAAAAACAACGGTATTAAAAATACATCACAATGTGTAAATAACAAACAAAAACAAAGTATCGATAACCCCACATAATAATAATAATCACAAATTCAATTAACTGACATTCTTTCCGAGCATTTTAAAATAGTGCGCGAAACTATAATATGAAATATATTTCATATTTCATTTTATATATGAAACATATTTTATATAAAATATATTTTATATTTTATTTATATATAAATATATATAAGCTGAAATATATTCCACAAAAGTAATAATAAAACACACAACAAAACAAAATTTTCTGATGAAACAGCATTTCATATACTTAAACTTAGCAAAATATTGTTTTCATTAAATATTTATTTTACTTTCAATGTAATAACATAGCAATCTATAAAATAACATCCTCGTTGTACAAGTATCTAACAGATCATATGGTTCAGATTTCATCATGAGATTCTCTGAAACATAAAAAAAGCAACAAAAAAAGAACTGTCAGTATCTGAGATCTCTATTTCAACAAAATACACATGATACTTCCAAGATCCCGTGGAAATGCAGACAACATTCTCGGTAACGAGAAAACAAGTTAATAATTTAACCGCAAAAAATCCTTGAGAGATCTAAGATTGTACAAGTGAAGAACTATGAAGAGTGTATACTCGTAAGTCGTTGACCATTCCAAGAAAACAAGAAAATTTGTAAGAAAAGGAGAACGGAAGAAACACAATTAAAGGACACAATTGTCCCACCGAATATAAATTTGAAGTGCATGAATTACATATTTTGATCGGGATGAAATTTAGCAAGGAGATAGTTATGAACATAGACTAACTTTTATTTTTAAA